>JASSUY010037204.1:15259-55033 GCA_032466535.1 Forpus xanthops
TTCTAATTCACTGTGTGAAGTCTTGCTGCAAGATGAGTGGGGTGACAAACAATTGACTCATTATAGAGCTTGAAAAAGCGAAACTGAAGGAAAGCTTGAAGATATTATTAGGTTGCCAAAGTTTGTGGACTCAACAGTGTCTATGGGCAATCTATCATAATCCAATTTAAACCATATTCATACCAATTTGAAGGGATCTCTTTCTCATATAAAACTAAATCAATGGAATCTTCAACTAAATTAATAAAAGTGTCCATACAGGAAGTTGCATAGTTCTAACCAAATAAACTCTAAAAATGGTATTCAAAAAAGCAATGCAGCTCATGTGAAAGTGAGTGGTAAGATCATGTGCTGATGAATAGCAATAACAGACACCGATAAACGGAGACTTCTTGGAACAGTGTGCATTCAAATCTGTTCTAGTTTCAGATATGCAGTAGTGGACCTAAATGCTATCTCTGTTCTTTGAAGTCATTTTGCAAACCTCGTTGACATTGCTAAGGACAGCAGTAGGCCCTTGCTATTGATTGCTTCTGCCAATACATTTCTACAGGCAGGCTCCCAGTAACTGAATGCAAATCCGGTTTCTAAGAATAACTGACTAAATAATGGATGAACTGTGACACACACACATTGTGTTTATACACTGTGAAACCTCTGAAGTTTCATCCGTAACTCAATTAGGCTGTTAAAATCTAACTGCATTAGAGCAAGTGAGTATTCCTGATTGGGCTTAATTCTTACAAAGGCTGTCAATTGAATCCTCTCTCTCCTGTTCTACAATTCTGGACTTCCTTGTGTATCAAGGCTTGCAATTTCCAGGAAATCTTCACAGATGATGGAATGGTGTAGTACTGTCCTCTCATTATCAAAGTTCCATCCCAGATGGCCTGGCAGTAGTGCTCCTCCATGTCCCGCTGTCAGATATGAGCTTCATCTGAATTACCTGCATTTCAGGGTCTTGGACACCTTCCTACCCATCTCTCCTACACATAATATCTTCTCCAGACATTTGTTCTCACTATACCTCACCCCACTGAAGCATAATGGGGACAGCTGTCTTCACCATTAATGAGACAGGATGAACAGATGTGGGTGAAGGAGCCACTTGCATATGACTAGTAGCCTAAGTTCAGAATAGAGACACAGAAATTACAGTATGCTCCAATATGTGGTAGATGCTCACAGCAGTTATTTCACATGCCCTTAGGTCTTTGTGAGTAAATCTACATTACAGTGCATCAAGCCAATTGTTCTCATTGCTTAGCATGAATTTCTGGGTGCTTTAATTAATTCACCCACAGCATGAACACCACTGTGTTCGATGCACACTCATTCTTGAAAAGCTTACGCATATCATTACTAGCATGAAACAAAGACTAATGGACTGATAGAAACATTGGACTAGAAACATGAAGGAAAACAGAAAAGTAGAATTTTAGTGAGACAGGCAAATCTAACTTGAACTCTTTTTGGCAGAAATTGTCATCGTAGAAGAAATATATATACATACATACATATATATATATATATATATATATATATATAAAATTCATTTCCCTGAGTCTCCCAAAGGCTTTGTGGGTTGAAAAATATCTCTTTTTAGATTTAAGCTTTACCTGGAGTTGTATTTAAAAATTATGTCTAGTCATATTTTTACTTGTTGGCTTAAGAACACTTGGGGCAAACAGAAAAGAAGAAAATCATAGTTTTCATTTGCTTTTGTTCTTGAAAAACTGGTTTATGTACCCTATGCATCAAGATGAAAACCAAAAGGAGGAAAAATTAAATCACATCAATAAAATACATAGGCATTTCCCTGACTTGCCCAATAAATGTGCTATTCCAGATAAATGGGAAACGTGTATATACTCTTAGTGTACTTCTTAAATATGAATGGCTTTTTGCTCAGTCTCTCTAAATTCTTATATAGCAGGGCATAGCCTTCTAGCTAGTTCTTGTGACATGGCTGCAAGCTTTTTTCTTCTGTGAATTCCAGTCTTTCCTGAAATCAGACAGCAGGAATTTACTTTTCCTGCATTACCAGTTTCAATACTTCATCAATCTGATCAAACTCCTAATTTCTGCAACTAATATGTTTTTGCGTGAAAAAGTTAATATAGCACTGGTTTGGCAACAAAAAAGTCCATTACTACAGTTACAAGGAAAGTGACTGGTTTAAATCAAACATATATTCATGTAAAGATTTTGGTCAAATCTTCAATGTAGAACAAAGCTACTACAGAAAGTTGAAAAAGTCAAACTAAACCTGAAATAAAAAAACAATTGCAGAGAGCATTATCAAGAAACACAACCATATGATGACCCGCTAATGGTTTAAAATACTGCATTTATTTTTTCAGTTGAATCTTTGTATTTAGACTCAACAAGACAAAGCTGCGTAAAAAAAAAAAAAAGAAAAAGAAAAGAATGACTCTTTGATCTCAAATTCAGATTAAAGACTTGCATGCTGTACGTCTTAAGCAAGTGGGTAATAAGTAACAGGATATTCAAAAATGTCATCTACTTATCCCATGACTGCCTGAGGTTTTTCCCTTTGCACAGAACAATATATACTGAATCTATGACAAACTGATTTCAGGCCAGTTACCAAGACCTCATCTGGAATGTACCAATTGGAAAGGAATGTGTATACAAGTGTCCCAAAACCCAGATGATTGCCTTAATCAGTAGGCTACATAATTAGGCCTCTATTTCTGGGTTTTAGGGATAATTTGAAACTTAGTGTTGCAGTGTTCTCTCCAATAAAGAATAAAAATAAATATGGAAAGCTCAGTATTGTATTCCATATGGAATTCTTCTTTTCAGCCAAATCTATCTACATTTGCTTTGCTGTTGCTAGCAAAATCTTTACTTAAGAAATACAGTAGCTATTTCTTTAATGCACTATTTCACACGCGGTAATTCCCTACAGAAATCCAGGCATTCTTTCAAGAATTAAAAAAGAGAGAACAGGCACAAATGAACAAAAGGGGTCAAGCTATCATGCGAATTTTTAGGTACATCTCAGAGAACAAAATCTGTACAAATGGGGATAAACAAACCCTTCACTGTGGCAGGTCCCACAAAAGGTTCACCACCTCTGATTCATGGTGACAAACTCGTATGGGTCTTTTTCCTGTGTTCAGCACTACAGTAAAATCCCAAATAAATATCCAATTTAGGAGCAAACTAGTGTCAGCTGCCAATCAACACAAGTTCTTATTTACTATCTATCCAATTTATTCTCCAAGAAGAGCCCCAGCTGTAGTTTGCCTGCTCACTTTATTTCATATTTTTCTTACACTGCTGCAGCTTGGTTTTACATGTTTCTTTAGAATTCTCGATGAAACTGTTGCAGTCTCTTCACATACTGCACAGTACATATGCAATACAGTGGCTTCTGTTGGTGTTCCAGAGCTATTCATTACTGTCATCATTTCAGCACACTGTGCTGTTATTGCAGACTGCCAACTATCGTTTTTCATGTGCATAGATTTTATGCTTAAAGAAAGGCACCTACTATTGTTATTTAATAAAATGACTATAATAATACTACCTTTCATTTATATAAATCCTCCTTCATCCACAAGTCTTAAAATACTTCACGATTTTTTTTTTCCTTTGGATATAATGCTGCGGATTGTTCCACCCGCTACTGAAAAAACAGTTCCTTTTAACATGCAACCTATCTGCTTAGCAGCACAAAGCAGCATTACACCATTTTGAACCTGTCTATATGACTACATCAGCTACAAAAGACAGCATCACAAGTGTTCCAGTGCAAAAACACCACAAGGTAATGTTAGAAGGAATCAGTATGGGCCAATTTGCTGCTCCTGTGGTGACTGCTACCAAGAAAATAGGACCACATGTCTGCTGACCCATAATAGTAGGTTTAAGGGGAAGTCTGAGGCACTGCTTGTAAAAATGGATGAGATGAACTCAGCAATAAAGAGTGCAGTGTCTAAGATGCTAAGATGCCTTTTTAATCATTATTATACCCAAAAAGCCTGAACACACAAACAAGAAATGTACCGAGCTTAAATTCAAAGTTCTGGGAAAAAAGCAGATGAGCTACTTAGCATAATGCGAATTAAAACCACTCTTACTGTCTCTCTAGCTCCCAACTAAAAGAAGGCCCTGACACTGTGAGAATTTGTTCTCTATTCAACTTCATGGCCAAACTAATGATTTATGGTAAAGTTCTTTCTTTCACATTAACTGGACTTACACCTTTTGAATGCTTTGATTGAAACTCCATGACAGCACCAAATATTACTATTTTTATTAAATGCTGTAGTGAAAAAGTAAAAGGAAGGGAAAAGAGATGAGATCACATTATTTCCACAGAAGCACTATGAGGCAAAGTCTACTTTGTCTAGGCTCCTTGTCACCTACAGTTTGAATATCAGCTGTTTCTTGGGAGTGCCACTTGCACTGTGACACACTGACTTTGAAAGTGCTGCTCACCTATGAAATAAATGTAGGGCTTCTTAAGCTTAACTGTAAAACTAATTAAATTTGGGATGATTTCCATCCAAACTCCTTCTCTACCTAACAGCTAGGAAAAAAGCATGTTTCTAAGCGTATGTCCAATAGAGAATCATAGAATCAACTGAACCCTTGAAGCTCTATATGCACATCAAGGACAGTACATGACCCGAAGTTTGTCTGAATCTGTTTCTGTTCAAAAAGGCTGTCATAGTATTGGTCCCATTCTTATCTCTTGGAGATAGTAATCCAAATTCTTCCCTTTTACACAAGTCCAATCTCACATTGATTCAACGATTTCAGTGGAATAACTGAAAAGAGAATTTGGCCCGTAATCTCTAACTTTATCATATAACTAGTAAGTGCTTGGCTAAGACCAGATTTAAAGATAGCCTGGGGGGGATAAGTCAAGGACTAAAAGAACTTTACTAAAACCAAAATCTCCTGCCTTCAGGGAAAACACAAAACAAAACAAAATGCCTTTAAAGCACTATATTCCTAGGATGGGGGGGAAATTCTTAACTAATATACTAACTGATAGCATACTTATGTCCTTCATTAACAAGAGAATCATAGAATTATAGCATAGTCAGGGTTGGAAAGGACCTTAAGATCATCTACTTCCAACCCCTCTGCCATGGGCAGGGACACCTCCCACTCAATAAGGGGATACTTAAGTTCTAGAAGAGAATTAATTTTTTCCTCTTTTAGTTTTCTTTCAAAAAATTGTATGTGAGTGTATTTGATTGCCTTAGCAAAGGGAAAGCATTCTGCTATTTTTTTTCAAGTCCTACATTAATAAAATTGGAAATAGCTAGTACCTTCATACAGATTTATGTGCAAAGATTTTATTTTGACTTGTTTTGAGTTGCCTGACTAAATACATGGGTCTTGTTTCTGTTGCAGGCCCTTCCATGCTGCAAGTTAAGCAGCCTGTGAGCCAAGGGATGAGACTTTGAAGCTTGAGTTGCTGAGTACACAAGGTAGACTCCTACAGCTCTGTGACTTTCGCTACCTGAAGCAACAGTAAGTTTAAGTGCTTGTTCATGATTGAGGAGGTGGCTTATTAGCCCCTGTTCCATTCATCAGTCTTTCTCCCTTGACCTGTACTCAGATTTGTGAGTTAGCAAGAACCAACCTGCAAGAGTAGAAGTCATCAAATAACAAGGACTTGACTAGATTTTACAGCAATGTGGCTGCTTGCTGCTGGATTTGAGGGCGGACACCCTTCATGCTTAAAAAAACAAACAGAAAAGGAAAGAACAGTCATGCACTTCTTCACTCTCTGAATCCCTTTGTCATATGTAACCACTTGGTTTGTATCACAAAATATTATGAGGCAAGAAAAACAACTGTGATTTCTATCCAGCCTGGATATGAATACCAAGAAAAATCACAGCCACATTTCCAGATTTTAGGAAGACTGATTTTAGCAATTGCAGCAGATAATCTTACTCATGAAGTAAACAAACAACATCTTGCCCAAGCAACCTCAAAACCCTGATGTAAAGGTAGCTGGGAAATTAAATGAAAATGGTAATTCTGCGATAATTTTTCTAATAAATTACCTTTGAAAGTTAAAAGGAATAGCGAAATACTAAGAGCACAGAATCAGTGAATTAAAACAAGTCCCAGGAGTAACGGGTAACTCACAGACACTTTTGCAAGCTTTAGTGTATTTAGATTTTTAGTTTAAATTATACCTCTGGAAAGAAAAAATCTATCCAGGGTGTAGCTGCCTGCAGAAATGCATCTTATGGAGAATGCTACTGGAAGCTTTAAGCTTGCAGAAGCCGCAGCCCTACTCTCTCACTGCTCTCTGAAGAAGGCATGGACTGGCACCACAGGACCAAGCGCCAGCTGAAGGTCCCCTGTTCCCTTTCTAATTTACCTCAGGCCACACTGACAGGCCTGATACACATTTAATTAACAAACAGCTGTGGCTGTTACAGATGCCACACTCCAACTTGTTTGCTACTGCCCCTCTGCCAGAGGTTTTCATCTCAGAAGAATATTGAAGAGCTTCTTTGTAATCAAGAACTTCAATTAAACCCATTGTCCCTGACCCTGGGAGGTGAGATTGTGGACTTTGCCTTCAGGGCAATGCCCTGACTACAGTGGAAGTGGCAGCATCCAGGGCAACAACAAGAAACAAATGGTAGCAATTTAGTTCACCATAGATGCTTCCTAGGCTTAAATGTCTAAGCAACCTACACCTTTGGTAGGTTTTGTTACCATCCTTAAGTTACACATCACAAACTGTGAATAAAGAGATGTAATACGTGTCTGCAGTTTCTCCTGCTCTCTTCTCCTAACCCTTCCTTCCTTTCCTCTACAAGTGTAGATCTATACAGTTAAAATCAGTAATGACTGTTAATATCACTGAGAGTGGGAGCATTTCTGTGTCTTCTTTGCTGACTGGTTGAGCAGCATAATAAATCTACTTGGTTTACAATTGTGTAGTATGGACTTTGAAAGCTATTCCTGAAAACAATTTCTACAAAAATAAAACAATTCCAACTTATCCCCATATGCAGCATCAGACTTGCTGCACAATTACAGGCAACTGCAACCAGCCAACACTGTTAAATTGAGGACTTCTCTTTTCCTGGCTCTGCTACTGCTGGACAGCTTATGTTCCCACTGCTTTGCCTCCATCTGTGCTAACAGAATCCTTTTTGATTAAAATGTTGCTGAGTTTTACTGTGAAAGTTCATTTGAATTATGCACTTGCTTCACTTAGAAATATTCTTTCTCCATTTGGATGTAAGATATAAGCATTTGAGTTATGCCTCCGGCCTGAGTTATTTCAATGAGAGGGGAAAAAGAATAAATAGCTATTCTAATTAACATACAGTTTTTCAGACAAGAGGAAACTTTGAAATAGGCTTTTCCTATTGTGTACAGCTATATATCAATTTCAGAGCTTTAAGAAATACAGAAATTAATAAGAGTCTTGCACACATACCTACTCAAATGAGACACAGAAGAAATACAAAAATTAGTGAGAGTCTTGCACATGTATCTATCTACTCAAATGAGACACAGAAGAAATGGCATCTAGGTAAGTAGAAACAGAGGTCCTAAACACTGTATTTCATGAAGAAATCACAGATTGCTTTGGTCTCCACACAAAACCTACTTTTTTTTTTTTCCTTTTTTCCTTGTTATTGTGAGAAACATATAGCATAACTTTTCCTGTGTTCTCAGTGAGTCTAACTACTGTGTGGTCATGCAAGATTCTAATGAAAACATGATTAACTGCAAAGCCACATTTAGCTATGTTTTATGGCAGGCAAGAAACGTACCTTTTATCATAGGAAAGACTGTAAAATCTGTTTCCCTATTAAAGGAGAAAGCATAAAAAGGTAACATTAAAGTAAGGATTAATAAGGAAATTACAAGAGGAAATTAAGAATTAATAATAAATTAGACTGTAATTATGAGATAATTAACTAAATTAAGGAGTTTAGGATGTACATTATATGTTTTATCTCAAACAATAGTTCTAGTTCAAAATCTAATGTCATTAGTACTTTTGTAATTCTCAAGGGTGCATTTCAGGTTTCGAAGGGCCAAAGTTTGCATTTTCAGGCAGGCATTCCACCTAAATGTCTCTGTGTTTGAGAACAGTGAAATCAAAGAAGAGCTGGATAGTTCTTGGGAACTGTTCAGAATTTGGGGAATGATTCAATTCCTGCATTGAAAAAACTTTGGTTCCCAGTCTCTTCAGTAAAGGGAACAAGAAATTGATGCTTTGTATTAGTCTTGCTGAAAACAGAGCATACTGACGCAGGAGAGGGAGACAGAAAACATAGGGATTTTTGACACTTTTAAACATCAGAACATGTTCATGACTGAATTGTATTTCAGGGGCAGAATCAGAGTAGTTCTTTGTCTAAATTGCTCCTTGTATAGATACTTCCAGGAAGGGTTACTTTAACCGGCTGACACAAAGCATGTTAGGCAGGTTTCACAGAAGTATTCTCTCTTACTAACGTCCAAACACTTACCAGTAAAAGCAGTAAGATCCTCTTTGTTTTCATTGGTCTTCAGAGTTCCAGGCACTCAGATCTAACATTTACTTGCAATACGCATTATTCAGTACTTGGGCTGGACTGTAAATGTACAGCTAGAATAGGCATTACATACAGCTCAGAGCTTGTGAGTCTAAGTTAACCATGCTTTTAGGTCAAGTTTCTACCCTTTCGCAAAACACAATACTGCATCCACAGAGGAAGAAAAGGTATGTTTGTAACAACCCTTTGACACTGTACTTCAGCTATTCCAAAGAAATCCATTTTTCAAGGAGTAAATTTAGGATTCAAATTCTTAGGCATTAGTTAGCCTCTCTGCCTATCATTTCCATCTGATATGAATCTTTCTTAGACTATAAAGCTAAAGAATAGAGCCCGATTAACAACAAAAAATGAACATATACTACTTTGTGATAAAATACTTCTCTCTTCAATGAGTTTAAACTTGCACTTATGTTTGAAGACTGATGTCACATAACTTTTGTTCAAGCACTGAGCAGTACTGTTATATTCACTAGGTACTGCTTGGCGCTATAGACCAGCACCATGAAAACTATCTCCTGCTGATAAAGAGGACTAAGTAGTTTATGGGGTGTTTCTGGGAGGAATCTTTAGAAAGGAGTCTCCAATGATTTTCATGAAAAAAACAGAGGCAAATGTTTTACTTCTGCTCTATAATTTTGTTTCCTTTCTCTCTTTCATCAGAAGGCTGAAGTACAAGAGACTATATATGATACATAATATAAATAATCCTTTGTTTACACGATATTAATTACCTGGATGGAAAGAAATTTGTATAGGAACCATGAGAGTCAACCAATAAAACACAATAATCCTCTAAATAAATATAACTACATAGCAATAACTAGCAGCAGCATGCAATACAGTAGAATAGGAGGAGTAGAATAATATGTTCAATGGTAAATCACTGTGCATGGAAATTTAGGCAGGCATAATATAATTACCCAAATGGAGGTCAAATGCAATTTCACAGAGTGAATGTATCTGTTTAATTTTTTTTTTTTTTTTTTTTTTTTTAATTTCAGAGTGATCTAGCCATTATTTTACATTTGGAAATATTTTTCATTTTTCACATGCTATTCTGATGAGCACAATTAATTAATTTAGCACTTGATTACAATTTGCATAATTTTAACAGTTTACTTAATGTGAGGAGTTTTTTATTCTGTTCCCACTCTTAAACTACAAAGGGAAAGATGCAAAGTAAACAGAGACTATTAATCCTAACACTCAGCTGAGATCACCTCAAAACACTAGTTATAATCTGAAATAGATAATTTTGCTGGTGAGAAGCAGCACTATGAAATATAAGTAACAGAGATATGACATTACATTCTGATTAAATATAGATATATGAGAAAAACTTCAGAGACATATGACTTGCCTATAAATCTTCCATCAGATATAAGAAACAAAACAAAATAAAATGTAAAAGCCCAGTTTTTAGCTTTCAAATTCATAGCAATGTTCTCAGCAAGGGTCGTTTTTTGATCAGTATTGAGTGTCACGAAACTGAGAATCTTGCTCTTTACACCCTTCTTCATGCTTTGTAGCCTTTATTTACTACTACATGCTTCATTGATATTTAATTATATTCAGACTTTTCTTTTTCTCCCTTTCATTGAATGTGTTGATTTTGTAATACATACAAGAATAAACAAACTGTCCTGTTTTTTTTGAAAATGTGAAATTTCATCACCACAATGATTCAGAGCCAGAAAGAGAACTCTAACCAGAGCTGCTGGGGTCAGTTTTACCTCACAGATACCACTGCAGACTAATCAACATTTATGGGAACATTTCTACCACTTCACAGGCCAGTTTTGGTATTAGCTTTTTAAAAACAAAAAAAGAAGTAACTTTGAAAATTAGACTGTTTAACCTGTCTTTTAGAGGCCTCACATACATACTTGAATCATAATACCCAAAGTACGTATTGTGATTTAAGCCCATCTGGTAACTCAGGACCACACAGCTGCTCGCTTACTCCCCACTCTTCTTCCTTATCCCACTCCTGGAGGGACAGGGAGGAGATTTGAAAGAATGTAACTCCCACAGAGTGAGATAAGAACAGTCCAGTGACTAAGGTGTAACACAAAACCACTGCTGCTACCACCAATAATAGTAATGACAAGGGAAATAACAAGGGGAGAGGCAGGGCTCTTCAGATAGTGATCATAATATTTTCCACTTACGTCTTGTAGAAAGGGATTAATATTCCTTATTACAGGCATTGGAGTAAAATCAGCTCTTCCACTCCATCTGGGAACTTGCTCACCAGAGTCTGAAACCACACCTTTCACAGGATGATTGTCCTTCATCTTTGTTCTCAAATTTATGCACCCATTCCTCCAGAATGGCTAGGTTTTTCATCCCACTTCCTCATGTCTTCTTTGTGATCCCACAGGTAAAACCATAGAGCGACCCATGGTGTGTACCTCCCATAGCTTCTCTCTCAGGCAGTAGGGCAACTTCTGTTAATAGCTGAGATGTGGGCTGGTACACATAGGGAGCTGGATAGAGAGGATAGGTCTTCTTTCAACTGTTTGACCTCCTGGGACAGTTTTTTCACATCTGAATGATGGAAGGGGTGAGATTGTCTTCAAACTTTTGGAGTTGACGAGTCACTTCATCCACTGTCGGTGGTGCTGCCTCACTCCAGGTAATTAATGCCAATGAGTGGGCATGTGATGGTGGCGCACTCTGCGTAAGTTTCCACCACAGGGGTCATGTACATTCAACTTCATCTGGATATACAGCTGCACTCCCAGCATCTGGCCTATGACAGATCATCTCTAGAATGGCTGATTCCCTCAGGGACTGGATGCCTCTCTATCGTGGCCCACTTGGCTGAGTGACACATATCATCGTCCTTATATGGAAACCTTTCCTTCACAGATGCCAAGAGCTGCCTTCAAAGGCTGAGGGACTGTTACTCTTTTGCAATTGTTTTGTCAATTCCCCCTTCCCTAGCAAGTGATCCCAGCTGCTTGGCTTCCTATCTTCTAGTTCATGACTGTCAGTGCCATTGGCCCAGCATCAGAGCAACCAGATGATGATGTGCTCCCCTGGTTGATGAGTAAAATCTTTTTGCATATTCTGCAGCTCGGTTGAGGTCTAGGATTGAGAAGTCACCTCTTCCTCTTCCTCTGACTCCTGTAGTAGTAGTAGTAACTGTGGTTCAGATGCCATCCCCTCTAGTACATGCCTTGGGTCTTCATCTTTCATCACTGCACGGATTGCTCTTTGTGGGTCTCATTTGCTTTTCTCCTTGCTTATAGGGGCAACCAATACTAGCACGAATGGTCCTTTGGTTTAGTTGCAATGTCTTTCACAGGGGTTGGGGTGGTTGAAGTGTATTTCACAGGGATTGGAGTGGTTGCAGTGTCTTTCACTGTGGTTGGAGTAGCTGCACTGTCTATTGTCAGGTTTGGTGTAGCTGCTGTGCTTGGGGATTGAGTAACTGTGTTCTCTGTTGCTGTGCCATCAGATCCAGAGAATTCCTTTTCCCCTTGAAGGTGCTGGACAGTATTCTGGTATTGCCAGAACAACAGCACACCTTGTCTAACTGTTTTGCTAGTCTTTATGGATTTCACACTTGTTCAGTGGTGAAGTTCCAAAGCACTGGAGGGGCCCACTGTCCTAGATACTTGCCCATACTATCTCACACACCCTGTGACTCATAACTGTCCAGCCTTGCAGAAAATGTCTTGGTGGTAGTCCTATATCATTGTCTAACCCTAGACAAGACCTGAGCCCAGCCCTGCTTAACTTCTGAGATCAAACGAAATAGAGTGTTATCAAGGTGAGATGGCAGTGGGTAAAACACATGCAGTATTTGTGGCAACATGCTGATATCCAGAAAAAGTAGCAGGCAGGTTTCAAGGGTATCCAAAGGCCATCCAAAACCTGTAGAATTCTTAAATGCTGCTATAAATAGCCTAGAGGGGGAGAGGAGGGTGTGAGGGAAGGTTTCCATCACAGATTGACCACCTGCGGAGGAAAAAAAGATGTACAATTGCTAAAAATTCCAATCACACATCTCCAAAAGTATTAGAGGTGATGACCAACCATGCTGAGAAAGCATACCAGACCACTTTCATGATCAATGAGTCTACTGTATTACAAGTCATTACTGTGAAGTATAGTGAAACAAGAACCTTAGCCCAACAGCCCCATCTGATAAACATTAAAACAGCAAATACTGGCTGCAAGTAAGGTACGACATGCTGAAACTCTGAGACCAAGCACAACTCTGAGAGCAAATAGATAAACATTGTGAGAAATGACTGTCAATCTGAAAAAAAATGAATACTTATCACAAACACAATTAGATACACTCTGATCAGATCTGTCTCTATCAAGCCTTCAAGCCCCATGTCGGACACCAAAAAGAACTGTCGCAGTTTAAGCCCGACCAATAACTCAGAACCGTACAGTCGCTCTCTCCCTCTTCTCTCTCTCCCCAGTTCTCAGGGGCTTGAGAGGAGAATCAAAAGAATGTAACTCCCACAGGTTGAGATAAGAACAGTCCAGTAACTAAGGTATAACATAAACCACTGTTGCTACCACCAATAATAATAATAATGATAAGGGAAATAACAAAGGGAGAGAATATAAAGTGAAAAGGGAAGAAAGAAAATAAAACAATAAACCCATGTAATACACAATACAATTACCCACAACCCACCAACTGATACCCAGCCCAAACCCAGCAGCAACCTGGGCGTTCTCGTAACTTCCCCCAGTTTACATACTGGGCATGGCATGCTGTGCTATGGAATACCTCTTTGGCTAGTCTGGATCAGGTGCCCTGTCTCTGCTTCCTCCCAGCTTCCCTTCCTCCCTGGTGGAGTGTGAGGCTCGGAAAGTCCTTGACTGGAGTAAATATTACTCAGCAACATCTAAAAACATGGGTGTGTTATCAGTGTTGTTCTCACGCTAAAGTTGAAAACACAGCACTGCAACTACTAAGAAAGAGAAATGTAACTTACAGCTGAACCCAGGACAAGGCACACTCAACACAAGTAGTTATAACTTGAAAAATGGAATGTTCATCACAAGAAATGACCTAAATGTTTCATCACCTTTAAAACCTTTAGTACTGTCCCTGTAAATTCAGTACTTCATTAATAAGACGCTGGGTTATATCAATGCTACCTCCTCCTGACATTTCTGCTACATACCTGTCTCATTTTGTTAGCTTAATGAACTTGTTCCCAGCTCAATCCCACAAGTACAACATGGTCTCTGCTTTAAAAAAAAAAAAGAAATTAAAATAGGATTCAGCTGATACAGATTTTAGAGTCATTCATCTATGCAACAGTGAGTGACTTATTTTGGCTGGGGATCAGCAATGAGCAGCAGTGTGGAGCAACTTTTTCTGCTACAATGCTTTTCCCTTGTGAAAACTGTAAACCATTTTAAAATACTGCTCAGTTTCATTAGTTTAAAAAGTTCTTTGAAAAATCTTGACTAGCTTACCAGCTATTCCCTGGGTAGGGACATATATATGCTGTACCCCTAAAAAACAATTAGGACAAGCTAATGATACACAGATATATCTGGCTGCATTGTTTTCTGAGGCCATCCAAAATTAAACATTTTTCTTCTTTCTGCATGCAGATAGATAACATCATTGGAGTCACAAGTCTACAAGTAAGAGGTGGACTTGGCAGCATCAACACTGAGACAATAAGGAAAAAATTATGTTTACTGTATGCAGCTCTATTGTTCAAAGAATTGAGCATGTTGGCACCAATCCAGTAAAGCACTTAGGATGGCTGGGACTCTTGGCATGCAGACAGCTCAGCTCATGTCTCAGAGCTCTGCTGAACTGGGGCTTGAAAACACCTTGTAGGGTAGAACCCATGCCATGCTACTGTACCAAGGGCCTGACCATCACAGAATCATAAAATAGCTAGGGTTGGAAAGGACCTTAAGATCATCTAGTTCTAACCTCCTGCCATGGGCAGGGACACCTCACCCTAGACCATGTCACCCAAGGCTCTGTCCAATCTGTCCTTGAACACTGACAGGGATGGAGCATTTACCACTTCTTGGGGCAGCCTGTTCCAGTGCCTCACTACCCTCACAGTAAAGACCTTCTTCCTCATATCTAACTTGAACTTCCCTTGTTTTAGCTTCCCCTGGCCTATCACTACAATCTCTGATGAAGATTCCCTTTCCAGCATTCTTGTAGGCCCCATCATCATCCTTATTATTAAAGTATTGCTATTTGCCAATAGAAGCCACAGTGGCAATCTATTAGGGGAACCTGTTTCATACCAGGAAAACATCAAGGAAATCCCACCAAGGAAATGTCACTGAAGTTAATGAAGATTTTACTGTTGGTTTCAATGCAGACGCCATTTCATTGAGTCCCCTGCATGTCCTTCCTTCCTACCCCCGACTTTTATTCAAAGCATATTACAAATTACATTGAGTAGGAGGAATTGTTTGTCTCTGAAGCACATGTGTCAACCACCTCAGAAACCTCATAAGCAGCCTGTCTAGTAGGGCATTTTTGTACAAACAACCCCACATAATGGCCTTACATTATGTTGGTGAGAAAAATTCAAAAGAAAGTTTGAATACTGAACTGCTCAAATTATTAGCTTTTTTTTGAGGCTTAATGATGAGGTCCTGGCAGATTTTTCCTCCATGCTGACACTGCAGTGGTCAGAGTGAAGCAAGCACCTGGATGCATTGCTTGCTTAGGGTTTTGATTAGTAACAACCTACCTCCAGATTTGAATATGTTGAAAGATTTCAGAATTTTAATCTCTTATGTACAATTTGCAATTTTGCATTTAAAAGTATGCATAACTTTGAGCATGAATATACTTAGAATAATGCTCCCTAATGGTGAAAGCAATAATAGATTTATCTACTCATTTATCAAGATATGCTTGTGCTTACATGAGATTATCTGACTTGATGACTCCAGGAACAGAGACTCTACACTTTTCATCCTCAAATTTCTAAAGCTCCAGTGGAAATTTCTCAAGACACAGATAAGAAGAATCCATGCAGCAATTCTTTCTCACACACATTTCTTAGTTAACTTTTTAATTTTTTTTCTTTTTTAAAATTTAGAACATTCATCAAATCTTTGACACTTAGAACCAGGCTTTTCTACACAACAAATAAGTAGAAATCCCAAGCTAGAATCCCTGTGTAATACCAGCACACTTTCTCATCTTGATTCTGTTAACTTGATAGTAATAAACCACAAAAGGGATGCAAAGGAATGACAATCTGAAAATAAAGAATCATGGGGAATAGCATATTTCCTATCAGAATTGAAATAACAAACATGATTGGTTTCTAATTTCAGATGATATCTCCCTAAGAACACATACAAAAACAGCTATTACTTCAGTACACTTTAAAGGAAAAAATTCCACAAAAAATCACATTCTGAGTACAGTCAATGTTTTCAACTTCTTGATTTAGGGTCTCTCTATATTCTTATGTGATGTGTTCCTACTGTACTCAAATATATAAATCAAGGTTTTATTCTGAAAGCTTGCTATTTTTGTAGTTATTTGCCCTCTCGATTTCTCACCTACATATTAGCCTACCTCTTCATCATGAAATCACTGTTAATTTTCCTTTTTGCTTCCACTTCTGTTTTTCAAAGGGTCTCCTCTAATTCCATTATTTTGACCCATTAAGAGCTTTATGTAGATACTAAGCATAAAAAAAAAAAAAACAAAACTAAAACTCACCAAACACCCAACAACGACTAACTTCCCCCATAGAAAAACCAAAAACAGGCACCAAAGGAAATAAACCAAATCGGGTTTGGGTATCAAATCCACACCTGATATATTAACTGCTGTCATGGGTTCAGCAGTAGCAGACATTTTTCTCCTTCTTGGTAGCTGTTGCAGCACTGTGTTTTTGATTTTGGGCCTGGGAACTGTGCTGATAACACCAGTGTTTTCAGTTACTGTGTGGTAATGTTTTGGTCTGATCAAGGACTTTCTGAGTCTCATGCTCTGCCAGGGAGAAGGGGAAGCCACGAGGAAGCCAGGAGGAAGCAGAGACAGGACACATGACCCAAACTGACCAAAGAGGTATTCCATAGCACAGCACATCATGCCCAGGATTAAAAAACAGAGAGCAGAGATCTGGAAGGGTGGGGGTGCACTGTTTGGTCAGCCTGGGTATAGGTGATGAACTATTGTATTCTTTCCTTGTATTTGCCTTGTCATTATTATTATTGGTGGCAGCAGTAGTGGTTTTGTGTTATACCTTAGTTACTAAACTGTTCTTATCTCAACCTGTGGGAGTTACATTCTTCCAATTTTCCTTCCCATCCCTCTGGGAGCAGTGGGGAAGAAAGAGGGAGGAGTGAGTGAGCAAAACTGCATGGCTGAGAGGCTTAAATCAGGACAACTGCTTATGCAAGCTACTATAATACCATTAGAGGATTTGCACCCTGTTCTCTGCTTCAATAATTTCTCTTCATCCATATCTCTAAAGACACAAGCAGCCATGAAGTTTAAAGGATTCCGCCTCTTTTTTCTTAGCTTCTCTAAGTGCAACTTTCAAATGGAACCAACACGTTTTGATAGAAGACAAAATGACTTTCTATTCTTTTCCCTCAGCCCCACATACTCTCATAACTTCACCCTATGCATATATGAACAAGAGTTATGAGATAGATAGCTCCTAAAATGACTTCTAGAAGAAATTCATGCCTATCAGATCGAAATACGAAATGAAAAAAACCCCACAACTTCTATCCTGTAAATGTAATGTGCTAGAAAGAGATTCTTCCTTTCATTTTTTTTAGTAAGGCTGACTATTTGTGTATGTTTTTCAAAAATTCCCCTCACCTTTGAAACACATATAGGATATAAAATCATACCTTTCTATCACCATGAGATGGCTTATTGTCAGATGTTCCACAAAGCCCACAGATAGATCTCTAAATTACCTGTATATGAAAATGAAGTTTTAATTCCTTCACTTAGTGAGATTTCCTACTGCAATTCAGTGACTTATTTAATCTTGGGGTAATAATAAACAACAAATAGAAATTATGTATGAAAATACAATTGCTCAGTAGTTGTTTATGACACATATTGTAGGGGTGGGAATGGGAAGAGCACAGAAGGATATACCTTACTCAGTGCAGCTGAGAAAAGCAACAGAAAACTTCAGCCTTGAGGAAAGAGAACCTTGGTGGTTTCTATTACTTTGTCAGTGTTTCTAACAGACCTTAGCATAATAGTGAGCCACTGAGTAGCCTACAGACAGAAGGGCAGGAGCTAATCATCAGACAACATTTTATCTATAAGGAGAAGCAAAATGAAAGAGAGAGACACACACAAGGAGGAAATTACAGATACTACAAGGCTGCACTACCCTTCTTTGTTTCCTACAGACTTGCTACCAGTGTCCTATAGGTCACAGTTAGATTAGTTCTATGAAGCGATAGGGCTTTCTCCCTTGACTCAGAACCTAAGCTGTACATTCAACATTTTTGTCAGCAACATGGACAGTGGGATTGAGTGCATCCTCAGCAAGTCTGCTGATGACACCAAGCTGTGTGGTGCAGTCAACATGCTGGAGGGAAGGAATGCCATCCAGAGGGACCTAGACACACTTGTGAGGTGAGCTGATGCCAACCTTATGAAGTTCAATCATGCCAAGTGGAAGGTCCAACACATGGGTCAGGGAAATCCCAGACACAGCTACAGGTTGGGCAGACAGCAAATTCAGAGCAACTCTGTGGAGAATGACTTAAGGATGTTGGTCAATGAGAAACTGAACACGAGCTGGCAGTGTGCTCTTGCAGCCCAAAAAGCCAATCGTATCCTGGGCTGCATCAAAAGGAACGTGACCAGCAGGTCAAAGGAGGTGATCCTGCCCCTCTACTGTGCTCTTGTGAGACCTCAGAGTATTGCATGCAGTATCTGAAAGGGACCTATAAGGATGCTGGGGAGGGACTCTTCATGAGGGACTGCAATGATAGGACAAGAGGTAGTAGGTTAAAACTTAAACAGGGGAAGTTCAGGTTAGATATAAGGAAGAAATAATTTTCTGTGAGGGTAGTGAGGCACTGGAAAAAGCTGCCCCAAGAAGTTGGTGAACACTCCATCCCTGTCAGTGTTCAAGGCCAGGTTGCACAGAGCCTTGGGTGACATGGTCTAGGATGAGGCTTCCCTGCCCATGGCAGGGGGGTTGGAACTAGATAATCTTAAAGTTCTTTCCAACCCAAACCATTTGATGATTTTATGTCATCTTAATTTAGTAATTGTAATTAAAAAAAAAAAAAAAAAACATGCTGTATGGCAAACTGTAACTTTCATTTCCTCCCATAAAAAATGCAAAAGCTGATTAAAAAATTCTCATTCTGTTCCAGAGCCCTGAAACTAAATCATTGATTTCGTAATCTTTAAATTTTAATTAAAACTAAACTCTTTCAAAACAAATTAGAAATACATAAATACTGTGTTTTAAGAATACCAAAGGATCATTCTGGCAAGGTACAATACCAGTTTCCCCTGTCTCTGTGGATGTAGTATGGTACAGAAATGTGTTTTGAGGTTTCCTCAGTCCTAGCTTCAGTTCATGATCAAAGTAGCTTGTCAAATAAATGTCACAAAATTGTCACTACATACAAAATGAGCACAACCTTTTTTTTTTTTTTTTTCTTAATTGGCAAAGGTTATTACCATTAGAGACAACAAAGTGTCTCAGAATCCTTTGGAGAATTCACTTCAACAAGTCACCCTGTGTGCTGCATTTAGCAGGTTCCCTGTAGCTGCCTTTTGTGGCAATGATAATGCCCCGTGGGGCGTTCCACCAGCCTCCACCATAATAAGTACTAGGAGAATCTGCCACAGGAATAATGAAAATTCTTTTTTCCTTCACAGTCCATTTCTTAAATTTTCATTCTTATATTCTACAATTAAAAAAACCCACAAAAAAACCCAATCAAACAAACAAACAAAAAAACAAGAAAAAATCTCCCAAACAAAAAAACAACCAAACTGGAGATTACCTTAAGTGTAAAATGTTTTCACTAGCCGTGTGTATTTCATAACTCTTTGCACTGATCACAGGTTTTGAACTATTTTACAGAATTACAAGGACAAACATTGGAAAAGTTGCAAATGTTAACTTACGGAAATACTAGAAAACTTGCACAAGACTGAATGTGAACTGAAAACTGGCACTGTGAACTATTACATACCTGGAGTATCTACCTTCAGGCAGATGAGAAGCCCAAATGTTTTTAATGGATCTTTTCCTGACAGGAAATTCAAGCACAAGCTAACATAATTTTTTGCAGACTCAGGGCTGCTGGTTAGCAAAACCTGGGCATGCTGAGAGATCCTTGCAAGTTTGAACCTGTGGAAATGAAGTTTTGCATTTATTGTCTTTCTTTCCTCTATTTCTATAATTGGAGTACAAACAAAATATATTTTAGGTGAAGATTTAGCTGTAAATCCATAAAATAAAATAACTGTGAACAAAAGTATATGATCAAATACCAACAGAAAGGATTCCAAGGGAATCTTCAACAGCCACCTATACTATTAGAAGATCCTGGCTCTTAGGATCTTCTTTTAGTTGCTTAAATGTTTTCTGATTTCTATAGGGAGGGCATATTCCTTCAAAAGCTTTAGCAATTCCAGATTTGCATCAGAGATTGGAAATTCACTTGGGATTGCCTCTCTTTACAAGGACTCATCTTCTGCAGGAGAGGGGAAAAAGAAAATGCTAAAGACACTCTAAGACTTTGATCACACTTTGCATATGCTCAGCATTTTGGCAGATGAATTCTCAAAAAAGCCCATCTGTACTGACCTGCTCCAAAGCAGGACTGCACGGACTATGTGGAATTTCATCTGTAGTTCTGGCAGCTAGATGCCACTGTGGCACAAAGCACTGCAACTGAAAGCGAAGATTCTTTTTTCCTTCCCTATTTGCTGTCTGCCAGGCAGGAGGAAGCTGGAAGCAGACAAATTTACACACAGCATCAGGGGCTGGACAGGTTCAGAAGGCTTAGCTCACGGAAAGGCCAGAATTCAAAAGGGTGACAAGCTGGGAAAAAATGAGAGAAGGAATTAATTTCAAGAAAATACTGGGAAAAACAAGCTAGGACTATGGGGAAAGACTTAGAAATTGAAGTGAGGAGGAGCCAGGGAGTGGTTCAAGGTACTGAAATTTCATATTGCAAAGGGTATAGGCAGAAAAGGCAGGAGAACCCACCTGAGTCCCAGGTTCTCTACAACTTGGAATAGAAATGGAGAAATTTTCTCTTAAACATTTGTCTCCTGATAATTCGTTACCTTAATGACTGAGAGATACATTCTATTGATCTTGCTGTTCATTAGACACAATAATTCTGCTGAATGTTTGAATTTTCAAAATCTGAGTGAAGAATGGAAGTTTGAAAAGAAAAAGCAAGCCAAACCCAAGAACCTCATCACTCCCATAGCATCCCTGGTAAAAAGTAACTCCTTCAATTGCACTGTTCTCTTTTTGTTACCAGGAATCATTTATATAATCAAGCTGTGTAATGCTTTACATGATTACTTAAATGAACAATAAAAGTCCTGAGCTCAATGTGCTGAAGTTTTGAGTAGCTTGTTTTAGACAGAGATCTATAAGAAGGCAGCACACGTGCAGAACAACAAAAGAAGAAATCGTACAACATAACTTCTGTCAAACACAAAGTTGCATCATAAGGATGGCTGAAAGGAATCTGAAGAGCTCCCTTTACATGATGCAAACCACTGCCAGTCTGTGACAAATGTGCCCCTGAAGAGAAATTAAACAGCTTGTCTCAGAGCTGCCATTGTACCCTGAACTTCTTGGAATTGCTATTTGATTGAGGGAGAGAGCTGTAGTTGCTTTATAAAGCTAAGATACTCAGCAATAGTACTCTTCCATTTGTCCTTGACAGCTGCATTTTGTTTTTTTTTTTTTAACGACATTTATTTGCTTGGATTTAGCAGGTTTGGTCTTTATTACACTAAGTTTGTAAAAATGACAAAAATATCATAATACAAACTTCCAGAAATTGAAGATATGGAGTGACCCTTCTCCTTTCTGAGCTGGTAGAAACCCTCAGAAACAAGGTTGACTAGCAGGAGTTTTCTGATTGAAAAACACTGTCAAAAAAACCTTCAGTGAAAGGAACTGCATTTGGGTTTTCAAGTTTATTCCAAGAATTTTTTGCTGCAGAAGATGTCATGCTGCCCACATTAGACAGCCTCACACTTATTAATGCATTGCAGAGACCTTGAAATCTCAATCTGATATATGGCTACTTCAGTCTGTGCTTCTTCCTACCCCATTATAAACTTGACCTTAATTAACCCTCTTAGTGAAATGGAGTTTGTTGACTCAAGGACAGTCTTGTTGAAAAACAATGTTGCAATGTCACTCAAAAGCTAAAGTAAGGCTGCTTTATAAAGGGATTTGTAGTAATAACCCTTGAATATTAATAGCTTCTTATGGTATGTGGTTTATATAAATTTATACAAGCAAGGATTGAGCTTTCTTTGTCAGACTTTAAAAAAGTCTACATTTCCCCTAGTGAAACCTATTTCTCTTTGGCAATCACTACATCAATTTTGAAAAGAAAAACAAAACAAAATTTAAATGTAGGCTTAAAATTGAATGTGGCAGATTAATTTCACCAGCTGTACATCAAAACACTCCCTGAAAAACTAGGATATCCAGCTAACACACAAAGTTCTCCTGTGACTTCCTAATGCAAATGCTTGTTCCATCTCACATAAGTAGTTTGATAGAGAATAAATATATGGGGCAGATCTTTAGATAATTTCACTTTAAAAATTTTAGGCGATTTCATTTTAAAATCTTCCATGGAAGAGGTGGGTGTAGCAATGATGCCAGATGCACTGCATCACTTTAAGGTCTTGGAACATGCTCAGGGCTGATGGTGGCAAGGGTTTGCTGTAGCATCATAGCAGCATGCTGCAAATAGGACAGAAGGTAACAGCAACTGATATTTTACAATGAACTCTAAAGGGAGCAAATGCTTTCTTTGGAAAATAATTGACAGCACTTAGAACTAAACTTCTTTATTTGTCCACAGTTTAAAGGTATAGGCTTCAGAGTTGATGGTCACACTTCCTTATTTTTTTGCCCTTACACATCTCTGTGCTAGTCTTCACTGTCAACAGCTGTAAAAAGCTGTAGTTATTATCTCTCAGACTATTTGGGAGCTGAAAAAAGATTATGAGTTAGTTTAACAATGAAAATACTCATACAGAGCATGCAAGTAGCTGAAGTTATAAAAATCCTAGTGATATTTTCTGAATGATATTTGGACATTAATGTTTTTCCCTCCATAAATTAGTAACTATTTTATGGAGGTACAGTACATTTATTACCTTGTCACAAAGTACATTTTATCCTCTTGATTCTGAATAACGGTGTGCATATATAGCACTAATGTTAAACAAGGGAATTTAAGACATTTGCATACAAGGGAAACAAAAATAAAAGCTATTATTTATCAGCAGGTTAGTGTGCAAGCATTTCTCAGGAGTTGGCATTGTACCTGAAATTTAGAGAACCTTTACATTTTATCCCACGTCTATAGTATATCTCATTCAGCTTATTTAAGTCTATTACCACGCTGATGTATTTAAGCAAAAATCAAAATATTTAAATACTGTGTTCACTACAAAGGATATGCAACCATGCAAACAATGCAACCTCAGTGGACGATGAAGAAAATCTCCTTAGCATTGAAGCAGATGACTCCATGCTTTGTATTAGAAGTTTCTACCAAAGCTCAGTTCTGAGGGGCTGGTTAATAGTCCACATTAAGAGGGACAGAACTCTGAGTGCATAACTTATGCACATAGAATCATAGACTGGTTTGGGTTGGAAGGCACCTTAAATATCACCTAATTCCAACCCACCCTGCCATGGGCAGGGACACCTTTCACTAGACCACGTTGCTCAAAGCTCCATCCAGCCTGGCAACATTACTGGTAATAGAACCAGTACACTTTACATGTTTATATGCTTTTGGCCTGCCCTGCTAACTGCATGGACTAGCAAACGTGGTTCATAAGCATCCAAACCTGTCATTGCCCTCTTGCAGTGTCACCTCTTTACCTTATGTATACAGCAGAGGGAAAGAATGCTCAATCGTCTTTCTGTGTAAGATTCAGTAGAGCAGCGAGAGCTTTTTTTCTCTGCAGTGTACTTGGGGACCACCACTGATTGCCAGTCCCTGTTTCCTCCATCTGTATCATTCTGTCAGTAGAGTGTTCACCTGTTGAAAATTTCGATAGTGGAGATTTCCCTTATATGCCTACTAACAGAAAGCAATTTACTTGCAAACTATCAAAAAGATATTAGATAATAACTTGCTGATGCTTCTATGTTAAAAAAGAATTGTGTTGCTGAAAAGGGAAGAACTCTAAAACATAAAGCCAAATGCTGAAATTAGCTTATAGTTAAATGCTAGAGAGGTTTACAAGCATCAGTGTGTCTAGCTGTCACTGTAAATTAGTAATTCTTTGTCCAGGTCATGTGGTCAGGTTGGCACAAAATTTGATTCCTCTCATAACAAAGTTGCATGCTATGACCACAACACACAATACTCACAATATACAAACCTGACTGCTTTTTTTTTTCTCACTTGAAGCTTTTCCAGATTGTGTACTTACAGCAGCCTAGCAAAATAATTTAGGATAAAGCAAAATTTTTCCCTACAGCATATGAACTAATCAGACTTTTTCAGAATAAGCTTTTATGAAGTTTCTTTGGAATGAAATTGCTTTAATCATATCAACAGGTCATCTTGACTGCTATTCTGACAAGATATTTTTAGTACAAAATAGTTAGCAGGTCTGCATCCTGGGTTTAGCAGTAGCAGTCATTTTTCTTCTTCTTAGTAGCTGGTGCAGTGCTGTGGTTTTGACTTTCAGCCTGGGAACAGAGCTGATAACAATGATGCTTTCAGTTGCTGTTTAGTCTGACCAAGGACTTTCTGAGTCTTATATTCTGCCAGGGAGGAGGGGAAGCCAGGAGGAGGTAGAGAGAGGACACCTGACCCAAACTAGCTAAAGAGGTATTCCACAACACAGCACATCATACACAGTGTATAAACTGGGGTCAGTTACCCAGAAGGGTTAGATCACTGCTCAGTTGGGCTGGGTATCAGTCAGCAGGTGGTGAGTGGTTGTATTCACTTCCCTTGTTGTTTCTCTTATCATTATTGTTATTGGTGGTAGCAGCAGTGGTTTGTGTTATACCTTAGTTACTGGACTGTTCTTATATCAGTCTGTGGGAGTTACATTCTTTTGATTCTCCTCCCCATCCCTCCAGGAGTGGGGGGAAGGAAGGGAGGGAAGTGAGTGAGTGGCCATGGGGCTGATTTGCCGACTGGGTTTAAAACACAACAGTCTAACACATATTTTATCATTTAGATACCATAGGAAAAGATGGTTTTGAGGTTTGTTGTACCTGACCTAGTGAGCCTCTGAAGACAAGTGAAAACCCCCCCAAAAGCCCAACCTAATAAAAAATATGCCAAATCAACCCACTACTAAAAGGATTCGGTATGGCAAGCATTCAAACTATATTATATATTATCTGTTCCCTTCTCTACCATTTCCTTCATGAGGCTTCATCCTGGGACATGATCTAATGAGCAGCACTTCCCTGCTGTAAATAGTTATAAGTCAGGAAAGGCCAAATTAAACTACAACTGTGTGTGATGAAGTTGGGGACTACAGATCTGAGTAATTTATGTATCCAACTCAAGATTCATCATCTTTACAGTCTTTATTTGCTATTCAGGCATACACAGAGTATATTTTCTCTTTCTGCTATGACAAATAATCTTTAGGATCTAGGACTCAATTTTTCAAATATGTCAAAGTCTTTAGCAATGCTAAAAAAGGTAACATTTCTCTATGTGGAATGGGAAACTTTTGATTGATGTCACTGTTCTGGAATATTTAACCAAAACAGAAAAGCCTAACACACACTGCTGGAAATGATCTGCTAGTTAGGTTTTGTTTTTCCTTTCCTCTATCCTCATATAAATTGTGCAAGCTAATTCTGTTTACTTTCTCAGATAGCATATTGTAAACACATTTGATAAAATATTTACTTTTTCTACTTACTTTATATAAACTGCAAAAAGAAACAGCTGCTTTAAAAACAAAAAAATCTATACCTACCATAAAGATGGGTAAGTAGCAGAATGTATCTCTCCCATTTTTCGCTATTCTAAGGTGGAAGAACTTAACAATTTTCCTTGGGTAACAAAGTAATGACATGATTTATTTTAACCTAACTCTATTTTTAGGTGTGAAAATGTGTATTTTTATTTCTAGTATCTGTAAGAATTACATCTCATCTATTCAGCATTAAAAATATATTTAGTTATACCCAAAAGTGATACATTTTGCTTTTCAGAAAAGTCTGAATATGCAGAGGTTGAAAGGCTGAACATAATGTTTTACAAATGAGAAGTCCATGATATGCCTCAATTTTTCAGTAGGAAAAAAAAGAAAAAAAGATCCCCTGAAAATTAACCAAATACAGAGCATGTAACTTGCTACAGCAATAAGAATTTCCAGCTGCTATTTCATGAATGATAACTGACTGGTTTGGTTTGTTGTTTGGTTTTGTTGTTTATTTTTTTTTTTCCCCTGAAAGACGACAAGCTAAATATTTTACAGGTGGACAGTACATTTATCATCCCATACAGAATAAACAATATGTCTTGAGTAAATATGATCAGGAAAACAAACAGGGCAAATATTAACTCTAATGTCATTAAAAGGACAGGCAGCACATATAAGAATTTCTGTGGATGTGAATGAGTCTGTCCTTCTGAAGCCAACTCATGAGGAAACAGAAAATAGAAAGGAATTCTATCCAAATAACTGAACATCCCCCCTCACTTACCTTCTCAAAACCCATGCTGAACAAAGCTCACTGAAATCTGAGAATTAGTATCTACACTATACCTACTATCTATGCATGCTTGTATACATTTATATATATATACACACTGTAGAATGTTTCATTCTAAAGAAATCTAAATTTCTGTCTTCAGGCAAACCTTCCCTATAATCCCACTGCCTAATTTATTTTTGAGTAGGTGTTGCAGACACAGATCCTAAGAAGATGAAGTTTCCTGTTTTCAGACCCTTTACTGTAATCAAGTCAGACAATGCGTATATTTAAGACAATGTATATAAATCCATTATTAGACTAAGAACTGAATTATTAATAAGGATTTTCTTCTTGTTAAGTACCACATTTCCATCTGTGATACATAGCCACCTAGTGACTAATTTAAATTGATCGAAACATTTATGTGATATATACTGTTAATTACATTTCACCTTCACCAGTTTAACATATTCTGAAACAACTGTCAAGGATGCAGCACTAACCTGTAATTGGTGGCTGTGAAATGTGTAGCTTTGATAATGACTTGGTGAAAACTGTGCTTATGATTGTATTATGAAATTAAGGGTCAAAAGCAGCCTCACCATTTAGAAACAGATGTGTATGCATCCTTCTTTGGGAAAAAAATAATTGAAAGTCATTTAAGAATTTAACATACTTATAGGGAGATGTTTGCTTGGCATGCCATCTTTTTTAATCTAAGTTTAAATATAAGCTTTTTTTTTTTTTAAATATTGAAACTAAAAACAATTCTCACAAAAATATAAACCGTTTTCCTCACCTTCAGCTGAAACCAGTGTTTAAGAAGTTGGGATCGTCTTCTGTGAGGTTAGGTAAAATATGTGAATATTTTTACATTCCTACAATTTTAGGCTTTACTCAGAACTGCAAATACTTACATGTTCCTCACATGTATTCCTACTCTTGATGCTGCTATTTCATGTTTTGTTTTTTTTTTTTGGGTTTGTTTTTTTTTTTTAAGATGTAAAGTAAAAAATTTCTTTAAGAGAAAAAAAAAAAAAAACCACTCCACTACCAAAATAGTATTTGGAGGTGCAAATAAGTATGTGAATTCTGCACATGAAGCTGTCAGGTTATTATATCCATACAAAATGCTCATAATTCTCTATTCAAACACAGAAAGATTAAAATCTAGACAGTTGCCTGTTTATTTTGTATCCCAGTATAGTTGGGATAGAAATTCCTAATTGTAGATGCAAATTGCTAGCAAATTTTGTTTACAGATAACAGCTCTTCATAGTGTATTGTGAAATGCACACAAGCACTAGTAACCATGAGTGAAATAAGGAATAGAAATGGGAACTCACTTATTAACTTCCTCTAACTGAGTTTCTTGCTGCAATTCCCCTGTTCTCATTAGATTCAACAAGTTAACGTTTGTACTTGCCAGTGGACTGAACACAAACCAGAGAGGTAATTTGGAAAGTGATGATGACATCTGGATAGGTGATCTCTTGGAGTCCTGCTTCCAATAAAACAATTCTGCAGCAGGAAAATATGAAGAAGGAATAATATCCAAGACCTCCAGGTAGAGAGGATGGAGAAGGGAGATTAAATAAATAAATGGTCCTGACAGTTCTTTATTCGTTCCTGACAGTTCATGGCATTTGAAAGCTTCTGTATCATTAGTCACGACACAGCGCACTTCTCTCTCTCTAGCTTTCCATACATTTTCCAGCTCCTTTCTCACTTGTAAAGCTTTAATGTGCAATTGTTTAAGCATTGCTTTTTAGGGTTTTAAATTAAGCCTGAGGTTTGTTTTCTCCCACTGTGAAGTCAGTTTATATTTCCAAGCTAGTAATGAATGAAACTTTGACAGAGTATAAGAAACACTTTAAATTTGCTACTACAGTGTGAAAGATTGTTTCCACTCTGTATTAAATTTTCACTGGGGATTCATTCTGTAGCATTACCTATTTTCTATTCATAATTACAAAAATAAAAGCTCTGGTGAGGATGAAAACAAAACAGCCCCTTCCCCTAGCTCATTATATTTGACCTTTACTTGCTGTGCAGTTTGCAGCCTAAAGTGCTGGAAGGAGCAAGAGTAATCTCAGGTAATAGGTGCTGCTTAACAGAGAAAACACTTCAGAAGTTGCAAGTGATAACAAAAGAAAGTGGTGTTTTCTATTGCATTGCTTGTATCAAATATTATTTAGTAACTCTGAATCACTACTAAACTGGGAGCAGTTACTGGTGTATTTCTGTATTACTGCTTCATTCCCATTTTCATGAGGTAGGCTGGGCTTCCAGCTCCCTTGCAACTGTTTCATGTGGAAAACTAAGGCAGTTTCAAATCAGATATAGGGAGTTTTCTTAAGATTTTGGAAAGAAAAGTGCAGATCTCCATTTGGGGACTGACATATGGCTATTACTGAGCTTAATAAAAATTTCCTCTGAAATTCCTTCAGCTCCTCAATAGGGTGAAATCCATTGCTTTTCCACTCTGAGACTAGTAACTGGCTGAGGTGTATCTGTGATGATCAGAATCTGCTTCCACTGCTCAGTAACAACTGCAATCCATTTCTTCTCCTCTTGCAAAATAAATTCAGTAAGAGCTTCTCAGTGTCCTGAAAACTCTCCTTATCCATCTGCTTCGAAGACCTGTGCTGTTTTAACTAGCCAGTACAATACAGGAGCTCTTTGTCTTTGTGCAAAAACTGCAAGGGAGAAAACAAATTTTCCCAAAAGAAACAA
The DNA here is from genome assembly GCA_032466535.1 of Forpus xanthops. Taxonomy (NCBI): domain Eukaryota; kingdom Metazoa; phylum Chordata; class Aves; order Psittaciformes; family Psittacidae; genus Forpus; species Forpus xanthops. The sequence continues at coordinate 44,478 of JASSUY010037204.1, forward strand.
TACTAAATATTATTTCCTACTCAAAATACATGACTAAGATACTATATAAGAAAATAACTTATACGTATATAACATTTTCAGATTGAATATTTCATAACTCACATTGTTAGACCTCATGTTATCAATCCACTCAGCTTGTGACAGCCAGGGATAAGAAAAGAAAGCAGGCTTCATTCTTGAACAGTCATGTTTGTAAAGGACCTCTTCCCTCTATAAGGGAGACTATGCTAGCAACCCTCTTGATATTAGGCTCCACAAGCATCATAAATCCAAATAGCAGAATAAATAATTTATAACATACATATATGGAAACTACAACACATCTTCCTCTGATCTGATTTGCATTAACAATGTATTTTTATACACACCTACATGACACAGACAGTACTTACAGGGAATACAGAGACTATTGGAGGAGACTGGCTGTAATCTCTTCACTTTTGATGAAAACACTCCAGAGTTTAATAAATCACATTATTGGGAACTTGAGGGAGTTATCTTCTGATCAGAAGTCTCCCTGATAGTTATTTAGACAAATCTGTAGAAGAAAACAGACTTTATGGTCTACCCCTAATGTTCTAGTTTTGCGCTGATTTAGGTTAGTGGGGATCTCCAGAATTCTTTTATAAATTAGAACTTCAAGCTCCCTAATAACTTACAATTATTAAGTATTATTCTTTGGAGAACTCATCTAATATCTCTCCATAGATCTGTTTCTGAGAATATAAAACATTCTGTCTTTGTATGTTTACCCTACTACTGAAATTATTTGCAATATGTGTTTCCTATTCCAAGGAATGTAAGTTTTTTGAAAACTATTAAACAAGTGTTTTCAGGAGTTACTGAATACTGTATATGGACAGTGTCACAATCAAACAGTGCAGAGTCAAGATCACACTAAAATGTTTAGTCTTCAACTAAAAGAACCCAAATAGAAGTTATTAATAGAAGTGGAAATGCAATCAATATAAATTATGTAAAAGTAAATATGAACACATAAGCATGTAGTCAAACTTCATTCTGTTTTAGAATTTGCATCATCTGTACAGTTTGTTTCACAAGATGTTGACCTGCTTACCTAACAGGACAAGAATATTAATTGTTTCTAATGACAATTTTCTAATTCCTGACATTGCTCTGGGTACATTGCTTACACAAAGCCTTTCTACTGAACGTGTATTTACTTAGTGTTTGCCACATAAATTATTCTAATGGGAGGATGTTGTTGCAACAGTATGTTGAACATTCCATCTCTCTGAAAGTGAAATGCCATCGCTGTTCCCAATTAAGCTATTTTCCTTTTAAGTTTTCCAGAGGATGATGTGAAGGGTGGCAATATTGATGAAGATTAATTGGATTGAAACTAACTGTGATACACCTGTAGATAAGGTTATTCTGCTAGTTAGCAAATTAAAATTGCAGCCATTTAAAAGCTGAGTAAGTGAAGGCTTGGCTTTCTTGGTGTTCAGATGATATGTAACACAAAAAAACAAATTCAGGAGCTACAGGAAACAGAGATATTTCAGATATGCTGGCACTCTTCCAATCATTTTAAAAGCATAGCAAAATTGCAACACTGATTCATAAATTAATAAATAAAATGTATGTCTCATGTTAGTGGATTATTTGGTTTTGTCTAGGAACTCAATAGCTCTGTTTAGCTAGTACAATTAAAAAATGTCAAGGGAGCAGAGTTTTGGCTGAGTACTTTCACTACAGTGCTGTAAAGGTATTAAACGATTACAAATGCTTTGGAAAGACAGTTTTTCAGAAGAGATGAACAGACATTTTCTCAGACCTTTCAGTCAATGACCTCAGGTAGGCTTCTCAACCTAATCAAAATTTTACTTGTCAAAATCCAACTGGCAGCGCGACTTATAAACCGTTATGAAAAAACCAACCAAAATCACCAGAAGAGGCTATCTTTTAGAGTAAATAACTTAAAATCCAAGTAGGCTCCAACATCAAATGAAGTAAATTCAAATTCCAGGTGCTGATTATCTCCTTTGTTAAAAGACAAAGTCCTGCTGAAAATTTTCTTCCCAGACAATTGTTTACGTAACTCTTGCTCAACCACAACTAGAACACAATATTAAAACTTCCTAAAAGCTGGCTAACAGGGTACCTTCTTGACACTGATAAAAAACATTTGCAGTTTTACCTAGAGATTTATAAACAACCACAGTATTGGTCTTTTTAAGCAGTAAGGAAACAGTTTTCTGAGAAGTCAGAGAAAGCCTCTTATGTCTTCCTCTGAATTCATATTTACATATACATACATGCACACGTGTATGCGCACAAAGAAGAGAAGCAGTTGACAACTTGATACATCTATGTTTCTGTTACATAACCTCAATTATCAAGACTAAAACCAGCTGCAAACTAAAATCAGGGTAGGTAACTGGAAATAAATTAAGCCGTTTCAAGTATTTTTCGCATAAGTATTTTACATTTACAGTGCAGACACATTTGCTTGTGGTGCCTTTAGTTTTGAATTACAGCACACATTTCTTCCATTACCTAAGTCAGATGATGTTGAACATAACATATAAGTTAATATTGCAACTTCAGTAAGTTCCTTCTACTCCAGCAGTCAAACAACCTGACTAGTTAAATAAATTTTGTTTCACATTTGCAACAGTTCTATAGAGCTTTGGCATTAGTGTTCACTGCCTTCATATGCTCAAGTGTAGAGCCTATTCAATCAACTGAGATACGTAGATCTATATATACCTATACACACATATCATGTTTATACTCACTTCATACTTAGTTCAAGTATTACTAAAAATCAATAAAATAATTTGCTGTGTATACTTCTTTGTAAGTAATAAGACTGTGACTATTGATCCTCACATACTGCATATATATGCAGCTCATAATGCAGAGATATTATTCACTGCCCAGAAACAAAAATCTCATGGTCACACATTTATGCAAATATAAAACATAGCCTGTCAAGTCATCACACCTGCTGATACTTGTAAAAACCTTTCTTTCATAATAAATCAGATGTGAAGAGGTGTACATCCCCCTTTTCAGATTCTTCATCTATATGCACTTCAGTCTTTTCCGTTATTTTATTATTTTCTGGTTAGTATTAGAGCTGCTATTACTATCAGCCATTCATTATGAAAGAAACCATATCCCTGTCACCCTACATAGATCCGGCTACATCCACAATGCAGTATACACAACAGCAGCCATGCTTATCATAGAACCACATCAGAGCTACAAGAACTTGACAGGACAAATTCTGTGAGAAGAATATATGTATCTTACATAAGACAGAGCTGAAACTAAGAAGCTCAGCAAAACATGATATTCAGCACCAGCATCCAGCAAGCAAAACAGCTGGACATGAAAAGACAAAATACCTTGGACACAAAGCCTGTTGTTGCCCCTTCTTGATCCAAGATGTTTCTACACAAAAACACTTTAGTATTACTATGGTATGCTCCTCAGCACTTGAGGAGGAATTATTAGCCAGGACAAATGGGCAACTAAATCTGTGGAGCTGCTGCAGGACTGGCTAACTCCTGGGTAAGGAGATGAATGTATGTAAGCAAAGTTGTAGAGGAAAAGAGTTGTTTCCAACAAACCCAGTCTGAGCTGAGCTGGCATCAAACTCTGCAGTGTTTCCTGAACTATTCACATGAACTACTTAAATTTTGAGTTAGGATATTGCAACCACATGCTATCATGCACAATTGATGACTATACAGAAGATATCTCTCTAGTGGGGGAATAAACCACCTCACTTAAAATAGTAAAATATATTGATGAATATAATATATCATATTGTTTTTTGGGGTTAATGTACACAAGTAAGGGAATTCCTTACTTATTAAATAAGCTAAACCTTGTATGAGAATGTCCACTGAATGTCCTATGAAATAAGAATATTTCCTGAATATCATTAAGTGGAGCAGGGAAACACACAAAAAGTCATTTAGGATAATAAAGCTCAAACTCTGTTAAGCCTCTTGAGGCTTATCACAATTTTCAAACAAAATGACTTCTTCACTCTCATAAAACTGCAAAATGGAATACAAACAAAACAAACAGCAGACATGCATCCACCCAGATCTCTCTCAGATACTTGTTATTTACAATTCACGCCCTATTGAAATCCATGCAAGAAAATAAAATTATTGAATGCGTTTGCAAGTCAAAAGAATAAATGTGTCTTGTCTTCCTATCTGCTCCATTTTCTTTTGTCAAGTATTCCAGAAATCATGCTGGAAACCATGTGCATGCCAGAAGACTGTGTGAGGACTTGGCTTTTTATGAACTGTTATGGCTTGAAGAGATACAGCACCATTAATTTTGGAAATCTGGAATCTTCCCTATTCCATGTCACACTCATAACCTGCTACAAATGGCATTATCCATTAAAAAGAATCAGAGAAGGTAGAAATTTAACCACACTGCAGGTTAAATAACCTCATGTGTTTTACAATTGTGGCAGCCCATACTTGTGGCTGAAAACCAAACTGATACAATTTCTAACGTCACCCATGTCAGTATAGTCTTTGACTTTTAAATACAAATAAAACACATTGTCTTTGACACCAAAGATAGAAATGTCTTGACATGGCATTCACACTCTCAATTTGTTTCAAGCACAATAGGTAGGCAGTACTGTGATAAAGAGTAAGTTGTAAGTTGTACTCCAGCTGCCCACTTGAAATCCATTTTTCCTGAGGCACTGTGTCCCCCTCCCTCTTGTGCAGACAGAAAGCAGCATTCTATGCAACTTGTGAGATAGAGTTCATCTTGAAAGCTGTATTTAGATTGCTACTTATCCTTGTTCTCCACAGGTTGTAAATTCTCTGGCTCAAGTACAATTCTCATGAGATGCTGCAATGTCATTATGAATGTTTGCTTATTAAATGAAAGACTGATTTTAAAGCAAAACCTTTTTTATTAAAAAACGGGTATGTCAAAGCCCTGACTTTCCATTACTAATCAATTTCAACACCACATTTCCCACCTGCTCTGCAGGACAGAGAAATGCTTGTGTCTTTAGTTTCACGGGAAATTTGGTTATCCCCTCACACATCAGCAATACTAAAGTTGTCCTATTATGATAGGACAAGGCACACAGAGAAGCCTCATCATCTCCTTCTCTTTCCACTTTAAGTTGCACAGCTCTGATAGAGATGCTAGCCAGTGTGACTGAGCAAGACAAGCATCTGAAGTGCCAAGGAATTGTGTATGTGCAGCCAGGCAGTCCTCATTAGTATGGGTGGAATCTTGCGCTAATAATGTCTCCAGCTCAATTTTGGTTATTTACTGATGCGATTTAGATGACTATCAGTACTGACTCAACTTTTTTTCCATGTAAACAATGTAACTACTCTACAGAATAGAAACTATATAAATACTACAATTTAACTTCACACAGCAATTCCTCACTAAGCTATGCTATGTCCCAGAAGGTTTTGCCACTAGAGCATTATTTACTGATGGGCTGTAGGGTAGCAATAGAACATAACCTCCAAAGGCACAAAACCAAATATTTAATCCAAAGTTTCTGCCCATTAATATTGTATTAAAGCCTGGCTATTTTTCACCATCCTGAAAATACCATATTCCATTAATGATAATTGTGAATCTCAGCGGATTCAGATTTTAGCAGCTTCTGGATATTACAGTGAAATAATTCCTAGGGTGTTCATTAACAGCAAAGATGGTGCTATTTGTAGCTTAAGACACAATATTTATTTGCTCATATTTTTCTTTTAACCCAATCAGTACAGGGAAGGAAGTGGGTTCAGAACTCACATTAGTTATGTTACTAAAATAATTCCTTTTTTTCAAGTACAAAAAGCACCACTTAGGCTCCACATCCTTTGGGCTGTGAGAAGTAGGATGCAGGCTGTTTCTCTGTACGAGCTGGGCCAGCTCTTACAAGCGACAGCTCTTCTCTCATCCAAGTAACATTAACTGGATATCACAGCCTGTTTTTTTCTGGCCCCGTGCAAAACAATATACATGATGATGGCGCCAGCAACAAAGCAATGGGCATTAAATTAAATTTTCTAGATCAAGCCCAGTAGAAAAACCTTTCCCTGTCCTTTTTCTATGACTAGAAGACTAATCTCCAATGACTTTATTTAATGTCTTTCACAGATATTCGATTATCTAAAACAATAAAACAAAGCAAGGCAGTTTATTGCCTTGGGAACAGCAAATTTCCTTCCCCCTTCATTACAGAGGTACTGGAAACAGAAATCCACTTCTTGCAAGTCCTATAGGACTGGGGTGGAAAAAACATAGTTAAGGAAATGTTCAGGATCACTACACACTGAAAAAAATTTTTCACCTTGCTTACCCCATGAAGTTACAGAAGAAATTACACCAAGAAGTTTTCAGCTACTCTTTTTAAAAGTACTACTATGCTGTTTCGATTAACTTCTTAGCAATTGTAATGGACTACCCAAGGTGTGCCCAACAAGAGATGCAAACCCAATCACATGGGGTGAGAACTGGAAACCTTTTTAAAGTGAGTTCCACCACCTAGGAAACAAAGCATTTGGTATCATGTCCTCTAATTCCTTCCAAGAACTGGTTAGTTCAGTTTCATACAGTGGTATACACTGCAGAGACATCTAAGCTGCATTTGATGAGCAAAGATTTCTTATCTCTGGTAGCTTTTGAACTAAAAATATATATTAAATGTTCAATATGCATTTGCACTCATGCTTACCCATCACTAAAAAATCAAACATATTTTATTTTCAAGGCTGAATCTTCAAAACTGAAATAAGTTACATAATTGATACAAATGTTCATTAATGAGCTTATTTTAGCAGCAGATTTTACCATAGAATGCCTTCTACATTCATAAAAGTAAAATAAATATATTTAAACCTTTGCTTTACTGTATATTATTCAAATATTCAAAACACACTTTATAAGAAATACATGCATTATACGTAAACATATTTTGGATATTGTGCCTACATATGTATTTAATTTTTTATATGCAAAACTGTCCACATCCACTTTTCACTTTGCACCATATGGCACATTTATGTGCAATACTAATCCCAGTATGAAGACATATAACAATCCATTTGTCATTACTCTAATGTTTCATAGGTGTTTGCAATATCTTGATTATATTTCATTGCTAAATATGCTCATTTTTTGTTTGTACTTTCAAGTTTCACCTGACAGTACAAGTGTTCAGGCCTTGATCTAACACCCAGTTCAGTAAATAAATGCATTTGTTTACTAAAATAGTGGGACGGGAGGGGGGGTGTGGGGTGGGTGCAAAATTACGAAATGAAATATATAAACCTTTAGAATCAGTTTTAAGTAATGGTAAGAAGTATGATGTCTTTCTAACAGTAGCAATGGAAAATTGCTGAGTTGCATGATAAACAGAGAAAAAATAAGAGTACAGCTAGAGAACATACTGAGAATCGTTGTACAAGATAAACTGCTGTAGTTGACGTAGTTTAGGCCTTTATGATCTTAGTACAAAATGAATGTAAGAAGAACAGGCTAGAAGAACTCGAAGTAAAGACAGGGAGTATCTGGAATGGCAGGGGCCCAGGATGGGCTGCAGTTAAACTAACTGGTAAGTAGGAGGATGGGATGATTGTTATGTCTGTGATGTTAATGAACCGGTAAGTTGGTATAAGAATCTACTGAGCCTGCTTCAAAGGCTACCAGCAGTGATGAAGATTGTTGGAAGAAGTAAATGACCCCGAAAGACCACCATAACATTTTTGTAGGCATGCGGGGAACTTTCTGGAAAATTATGTAAACCATACATAGCCTCATGAATGTGTACGTGTGCTCGGTAGCTATATAACCGCTTCTTGTGTAGCAATACGGGGACACACGTTAGGAGGAGCTATCCCCCGTGTCTCCCGGCATTGCAATAAAGGATACCTGCTTGTCAACTAGAAAACTGTTGGTGAGTTTGTTACTGGAGTTTTCTCCGAATCAGTAGACCAAGTTCAGTCCTTCAGAGTGCAACCTATTATTTCTTCAATAAAATTTGAGTTTCTTACTGTGTTTCAGCACATGCAAGTGGATCCTTTATTTCAGAAACCTTTCAAAAATACTTCTGCTTGGCAATTAAAGCATTCATACTCTAAGGAAGAAATTACTTCGTTTAAAAGGAGAAAATAAATTTTCTTAATCTTTGCTTTATATTTTTCTTTGTTAGTTTGCCATTGTTTCTGCACTTAATTCCAATGTCAGTAAAAGGAAGATTTTTGTCACAGAATAAATAATAGATTCCTTCTCAAACACACAGAAACAAAAATAACTTGACAAGTTGTTTTCAAAAAGAAACAAGTAACCAAGTTACTTTTTTTTCTTTTTTTTTTTTCCTACTTATATCACTGAGGAAAGGAAAGAGGAGGTAGAAGATGAACAGGTAAGCATTCTGTTTTATTTCAGAATTCAAAGTGTTTTCAGAGTAGTGAGGATGACCAGGAGAGCATTAGCAAGTCAGATTGAATGGGCAGGTAGAAAACTGATCAGGTACAAGAATAAAGCAAACTTGCAGGGGTTTTTACTTTCATCAAATATTTTACAGTAGTCAGCACAAAATGATCTTGAGTAGCAATTCTGATGTAACAGCTGATCAGTTTCATAGGTACTAAGCATTTTGCCCTGTCGTGATCAGTGACATACAGGGACCTTTTATTCCAGATGAGAACTCTGGTTTTGACCATAAAAAGGACTCACAAGCATTTCGTGTTTATGCAGACTCTTATATGTAACGGTCAATTAATTATTCAGACAAGGTAGAAAGTTACTGAGGGTTGGATTAAATATTGTCACAATGTGTGTGTGAGGGAAAACATACAAAGCATTTGACTGATGATACCCGGCAAAGCTCTCACATATACTCATGAAGCAGAGAGTTGATAATGGCAAAAATGATCGTTAATTAAAACACAGAACTGAAAGATGCTTATCTAGGATGCCATTAGCTACAAAAGTGCCTGGGGTGAAGCTGAAGGATATACATACAAAGAGCTAATGGTCTATGGCTGGCTTCTGCAGATCCTGTCTCTGATAAGGATTTTGCTTCTGAAAGACAACAAAGTGGCAGAAGAGATAACTCTCTCGGTGGGGCACTTCCCAGTTTGCTTTCTAACTAGGACTATAGCAGAAAATAATCATGGAATCAATAAAATGTGTTACAAATTCGGGGATGCATTTAAGTGTTTCCCTATAAGACATTATTTTCTCTAAATACTCGAGTAATAAGTGCCTTTACTTCTAAAAGAGAACAGCTTGAAGAGTATATTACATTCAGGTATTTATGTCATTTTGTATATTGAGTTGAATGTTTCAGGTGTAGGAAGAAAACAGTCCTCCACCAAAAAAAGGATGAGATTATCACCATTTTTTCCCAAGAGGATTTTGAGTGATATATATACATAAAAAAAAACCTGGAGTGTGTGCGCGTATGCATATGTAGCTGTTACATTTTGAGTATAGGCTACCATTAAGAAACGTATTGTTACATACACCATTACCTTAAATGTAAAAGCACACACACCTGAAACAATCTTAAAATACTCATATTAATCTTGACATACATTTCTATATGGTACTTATCAGTAAGTAAACAAAGCTTTTATACTTGGCAGAAAAGTGCAAGTCAGAGAAGAAATCACTTATTTAAAGAATTGTTAAAAACAAAACCAAACAAAGAAACACTTTGTATTTTTCTGTCCATTCAAAGATGCTTTAGATGCTGTGATAAATGTAAATAACACTGAGTTGACTTTAAGGAGAATGCCAGGTGCTGGATTAAACCAAGCGTGACATGATTCTTCAATTACATTTGTATCATTCATACATGTATCAAATTCCTTCCAGGTCTGCAGAGCCATCCAATATGAAATTTTAACTTTTTTTGCATATTCTGTTCATTAAAAAAATAAGATATTGGGTCATATTCTTATCAGAAATCTAACCTTTTTTTATAATTTATTCACATATCTCAGAGGAAGGAAAAGGTGTAACATCATGATGATAGAAGCACTTCTTTTTCTTTGGTGATGGCTTGCATAACCTACACACAGCATCTGTGAACGAATGTTAATTACTAACTTATATAGCAGCATAGGTAGGAGAATAAGTGAAAAAAGAACTTTTTCTGCCATGCAACAGCACTCCTCTTACTCCTCTGCAAACTACCAACAGCTACATTAATGAACTCCTTAAGACGGCCAGGAGGAGTAAGCAGCAGAAAGAACATTCACACAGAAATGGCATACCTTTAATTTCTTTAGGTTAGAACCTAACTAATATAATTAAAAAAAAAAAAAATAACGAACAACGGAGATTGAACATCATATTTGGAAACTGCTGTGAGGTGTAAATAAGATCCATGCCAATAAAAAGACTAATACAGAATTAAGTGATCTATTCCTTGTATGACCGAAAATGTATGTAATTTTTTTGCTGTCTTAAAGTGTTGATCTTTTTGAACCTTGCTGAATTTGGCCACGGGCTCCCTGGGGGCAGGTCCTGTGGACCTTCGGGGAATGAACTGCAAATGCTCCTTT
>JASSUY010037208.1:36987-57219 GCA_032466535.1 Forpus xanthops
CTCGCGGGCTGCAGGATGGGGGGATCTTGTCGTTTCTAATGTGTTAAGAATGTTATTCCTTGAGGGGAATTTGTAGCGAAATTATTCTCACTTAAAATAAACACTTAGAGCACCAATTACCCGAAGGGGCGGGCTTCCCGTTGGATTCCCTTCATCTGCGTGTCGGAGGGGTGGGAGAGGGCCCCGGCGAGCAGATAATGGCTGCGAACAAATTACAGCTCCCGCAGATAAAGTTTCCATGTGAGCTGAAAGACGCAATTAAGAAACTGTCCGGGCACGGGATCGGGTGTTTATATATTATCTCATTAGAGCAAAACCATTAATGTTACCTTTTAAGTGTAAAACGAGCCGTCGGGGCTGAGAGTCGCGGCGGGGGGCAGGGGACACGCTTCCTGCAAATGGGGACTTGCTGGTCGAACGGCGTTTGCTAAGTGACTTCCCCGGGCGTTTTTTCTTTTCCCGTCGGTTGGTGTTGCAGTCGCTGGCCGCGTTTTAGCTGCGTTCTGGGGGGCTGGAAGGGAAGGGAAGGGGTGAACCTGCTGCCCCGAGGTGTAGGAGCGGAAAGCGGTAACTGGGGCTAGATGTGAGCGGGTGCCGCCCGGGCTCGGCTTTGCTCGGCGAGCGGGGCAGAGGTGCGGGGCTGCCCTCTACCTCCCTCACAGCCGGCGCCCGAGAGGGCATCTCTCTCCTTCACGGTGCTCCTCTGCTCTCTAGTCGGCGTCTCCCCGTTGCTGAACTATGGATTCAAAGAGTGAAATTAGATTTTCTTTTTCTTCCCTCCCCCCCCCCCCCCGATTCTCACACCGCCTGTTCTTTAGTTTTTCTTTGTGTAGAAGTTCCCCAGACCATATAATTATCGCCAACATGTACGAAAGAATGGTGTCATTTATTTTTAAAAAGGTGACATGCTTTCTATTTTCCTGGTTAAACGAACCGGCTCTGCGGCCCAGAGCTGCTCCCTTCTTCGTTTCTGGGGAGTCTGTAAGTGATGGACGTTTTCTGACCCGAAGGGGCAAAGGCAATGCAAAGAGGTCCTTGATCATTGAGCTGAGAATTGTAACCCCGGCCTGGCAGAAACTGGACCTGGATGGTGTCCTTTGATGTGTTTTATTATAAATCGAAAACAAAGCTGACTTCTGCCCCGCACCCCGCGCGGTGCATTCCTCCGCAACCCCGGAGAGCCCGGCGGGGAGGGAAGGGGAGGGCGGGAGGGCAGCCGTGCCCCGCCGGTGGTTTACCTCTGCCCAAGCACGTCTCCTCACCCGCTCCCCTCCCCGCACCCTGCAGCCGGCGGGACCTTGCCGGGATGCTTTAGGCCGGAAGAATTCCTGCTCGGCTCTCTCTCGGGGAGCGTTCTGCGGGCAGCGAGGTGCCCCTCCAGGGAGGCTGCCCGCCGAACTGCCCGCGGGATCCTGCTCCCTGTCCCACCGCCCCGGGCAGAGGCGGCGCCGGCGCTGCCCGGCCGCTTTTGTGAGGCGGAGATGGGACGCCGTTATTAGTATTCACGGCAGATGTATTTTTCTTTAACGCAACGTCTTTATTGCAGTTGGTGGCCGACAGCAGAATCCGTTTCCCGATGCTATTTGCATTCCCCGTTTTATGGAGGATTAAAATATTTATGTTCCTCCAATCTGTACCGCGCAGACCAAATTAACTTTTTTTTTTCCTTCCCCCCTCTTTATATATATATTTTTTTTAATAACACAATTATCTCATTTAACAATTTGCCTGTTTTAAAAAAAATACTCTGGCTGTTAGGTTGGTGGTCAGGAGACAAAGGGAGTGAAAATAATTTTCATTTCAATAATTGCCTTCTGGTCAATTTAACTGTGCCTTATTTTGAAAGAGCCTGTCTAAATGAGATTCCTGTCCCAAATGTGTTCCCAGGCCTTAGCCCAGCCTTTAATTATTCCCGAGGTTTTTTTCTTCAGAATAAGACGCTGCACTGAGTAATCACAAAGAAGTCAGAGAGCATCCTTGAACCTTTTCAATAGCAGAGCCACTGATATTCAAATAACATGCAAGGACCATTTGACTGCATGGGGACATAAGCATTTCCAATTCACTATTTGCATAGATCAACTGTCTTTGAAAAGGAAAGGAGCAGTTGTCTTCCATAACATTAAAAAGCCTAGTTATCAAATCAAGTGCTTAGTTTGGGGCTTTTAAAACGTTTACATTTTATCTCAGGTTGCCCTTTACCGTTTGACATGCAAATTTGGTGCAGTTAATTTGGACAATTAAAAGGATCTTCAAGGGAGCTTTGTCACCGAGAATATTCGGAGTTTTCCCCGTGGACCAGCTGAGATAAAGTTGGCCAGAACAAATGATGTCTAGGAGATTAATTAGATATTTGATAAGACATGAATCCCTAATAAGGGAATACAAGGCACAGGGGGCTGCTGTGTGCTCTAAGTCAAAATTAATAACATTTAACAAGATTTTCATTTAGGCATGAAATGTCTTTTCCGGAGTATTGACTCTGGCGATTTATTCCCCCGAGACCACCTCCCCACCCCGACAGCCTTGTGGCTCTGAATGCTTTTTCTAAATTAAATAAATAGCTCCCCGGCACAGCTCGGGTGTTGGGGCCGGTTTTGCTAAAGGAGCTGAGGGCTCAGGCTGGGTCCGGCTGGTAAGAGAGCGGCGCATTTCAAATTCGTTTTAAAACCCCCAAACAAACCAAACCCCAACGAAAAAAAATAAAACTGGGGCAGTTTCAAAAGAGACAAGGAGAGGGCCGGCTCGGGGGCCAGCTCCGTCTGCTCCTGGCCCTCAGCACCCGTGGGTTGTTAATCCTGGTCACTAGAAAGGGGACAGGGAGGGAGGAGTGCGAAGGAGTCACCCCCTAAAAACCAGACCCCGGCCAGGGCTGGGCAGCAGGAGGGGGGCACAAAGAACAACAAAGCCCGTGAGTCTATGGTTCAGAGTCCTTTAATAATACCAAAATGAAAATATGTCAAGCTTTTTTTTTTTCCATACAGATAAACGCATTTAAATTTCTTTAAGAGACCTTAACTTACGTGTGTTTGAGTGAAATGTTAACTCAACATTTTAAATATCTTTTACATATATACTGACTTCCACAAAGTGCATCAGAAATTTAAAATAATAATTAAAAAAAAAGGAATCCAAACCCCCAAAACCTCCCTTAATTTCAGTAATTCACCAATATTAAAAAAAAAAAAAAAAAAAAAAGACACCCCCCCCCCAAGCCCCTTCAGATCAACATTTACAAGAAAAATAAGCGAACACGATCTGGTTTTCTTTTTTTTTTTTTTCTTTTTTTTTTTGTTTGGTTTTTTTTTTTCTTCTTTTTTTGAACCCTATTTATACAGATGTTTGTGAGATACAGAGGAACCGTCTCGGATTTGCAGTTTGATTTCTCACCTTAAGCCTCTCTCAGGATGCTTTCCTTCCAACAGAAAGAAAAGGAAAACGGAAGAAAGTGTCACTTGGAACCTACTGGCCGGGAGTGATGGTGGTGAAGGGCCGCCCCTCTCCGGCCCCGCCGACCGCTCTGCTCTGCCGCGGCTCTGGGCACCGTCCGCGGCGAGGGGCGGCTCGCATCCCTCCGGGAGGCAGGGAGCAGAGTCCGGGACGGCCCCCCGGGGGCTCCCGGACAGGGACCGGGGCCGGGTGGCGCTGCCCCTAGGAGTCGCCGGGCCCCGCGGTAGGTTCCTTGCCCGGTCCGCGGGCGGCGGCGCCCACGCCGTCGTGCAGGATGAGGTCGGGGGACTCGGAGCGTGGCGTCTCCAGGTTGCTGGCGTCCGTGTCGCTGTCGCTGCCCTTTTTGCCCCCGCCGCCTCCGTTGTGCGTTTTGATGTGCTTGCTGAGGTGGTCGCTGCGCATGAAGCGCTTGTTGCAGACGGGACAGGCGAAGCGCTTCTCGCCCGTGTGAGTCCGCAGGTGCCGCTGCAGCTCGTCGGAGCGGGTGAAGCGCTTCCCGCAGAAGAGCCAGTTGCAGACGAAGGGCCGCTCGCCCGTGTGCCAGCGCAGGTGCGCCTTCAGGTGCGACGTCTTGCCGTACACCTTCCCGCAGCCGGGGATGTGGCAGCTGTGCAGCCCCTTCCGCCGCAGGCTGGCCCCGGCCGGCCCCAGCCGCTCGGCCTCCTGGCAGTTGGGGCAGTCGCAGGTGGCGCGGCCCGAATAGCGGCGGGCGGAGCGGGCAGAGCCGCCCCCTGCGGCGGCAGCTGCGGCGCCCGAGATCATGGCGCTGGCCGCCGCCACCGCCGCGCTGGAGTCTGTGTAGGAGGGCAGCACGGGCTTGAAGCCCTCCTGGGTGAGCAGGTGCTGGCTGGTGGAGAGTAGGTGCGAGGCGGCCGTGGAGCCCAGGCCGGTGGAGCTGAAGGCGGAGTGGGTGAGGGAGCTGAAGTCGGGGTTGTAGGTGCCCAGCTGGGAGTGCAGCGAGGCCTGGGGGGCGCCCGAGTGCAGCGAGCTCTGCAGCCCCCCCGCCGGGTTCTGCACCTCCAGCCAGGAGCCCGGGTTGGTGTGCACATCCCACCAGGAGGAGGCCGCCCCGTTGGCCACCTCGCCCGCCGACAGCGTGGAATGGAAGCCTGACTTGTACCAGGACTCGTAAGGGTGCGCCATGCCCACCCGCGGGTAGAGGCTCTCGGCCGCCGAGCTGTGCACTTTGGAGATGAAGGCCGACTGCCCACCGGGCTCCTGCGGGGACACACCCGCCGCCGCCGCCGAGTTGGAGAAGAGGCCTCCGTAGTCGCTGCTGAAGGCCGACGAGGTGGGCGAGGTGGAGGCCAGGCAGAAGGCACTGTTGGCGGTGCCCGAGCCGCTGGCCAGTCCGCTGGAGCCTCTGCTCGTGGCCACCGTGAAGCCCGAGAGGCTGGAGCCCAGGTTGCAGCTGGACGTGGAGCGTTTCCAGGGGTGGAAGCCCCCTTTGGCGAAGGCGCTGGACTCTGGCAGAGTAGTCAGGGGGCTCGTGTTGCCGATCTTATTGCAAGTGGCGGCTAGCATGGCCAGGGGAGTCGTTCCAAATCTCGGCTCCTCCTGCAGGAGAGACAAAGCCGACCCGTCAGCCTCACCCCTGCCGCCACGCCGGACTCCCACACGGACGCGGGCAGAACCCCTCGCGACGAGGGACCCCGCGGAAAAGTTTTGGAGGCAGGCTCCGGCCCTGCCCAGCTCGACACAAATCGTTTTCCGCCTGGGACCGTTTTCGGCGCCCGAGGGATTTACATCGGAAGCGGATCCCGACGGGGACGGGCGACACGACTATCACGGAAGGGCGGCTGGGGACGGGCGCCCCGCGCAGCACCGGGCTGCTGGAGCCCACCGCCGGTAAACCGAAAACCCCTTGGGAGCAGGATGCGGCGTCTCCTTGGGCCCCTGCACAGGAGCGGCGGAAAAGCGAGACGGCAGGAAGGCAGGCAGGGCGCGGAGCCCTGCGACCGGAGCCGATCGGGAAGCCGAGGTAGCGGGGAAAATCTTTAGACATTTAGCGTGGCGCTTCGGGTCGGGGGAAAAAAAAAAAAATCAAAGAAAAAAGGAAGAAAATTAAAAGCGAAAGGAGGGCGCAAGCAGCTCGGTTTCTCTCCAGCCAAGCAAGCGTTCAGAGCAAACGACTCGACGGGAGACCCGCAGCGAAATCCCCCGAGGCGGGCGGGATCACCCCTCTCTCGCGGGCCAGCGCGCTTTGCCCGAGGGGCAGCCGCTGCGCGGCGGCGGCAGCAACAGTTTTGTTTGGTTGTTGGGCTTTGGTAGGCTGGCTGTTCCGGAGGGCAGCGCGCGGAGCCGACTTACCCCGAGGATAGACGTAGCCATAGCACGTCGCTGGGCCGGGCAGAGGGGCGGAGGGGGACGGCGCTCGGTGTGCGCCCCGCGCTGCCCGGCGGCGCTGAGGACACTCCGGCTCGGCAGGGCTAAACTCTGCCTAAGTGCGGGCAGCGCCCGCTTTGAAGTACCGCTGGCGGCGGCGCTCGCCCAATGAGGGCGCGGGCGGAGCGGCCCAGAGCGGCCCGACAGCCAATCAGGCTGCGGCGGAGGTGCCGGCGACGGGGCTCGGGGCGCGTGCCAGTCAGCGCGCGGGGAGGTAAACCCCCTCCACCCCCCCACAACTACTCTCCTGCTCCGGACTGCGGCGATCGCGGCCGCAATTAACTACAAACGCCGGGTTGTGACTCCCGACGGCCCGAGCCGCCGGCCTGAGGCCGCGGGGACGGGCACCGCACCCCGCACCGGGGCGAGGAGAGCCGCAGAGGGCAGCAGTCGAGAGCCGGCGGGTCGGGCGCAGGGCCGCGGTCGCGCCTGACGCCTCCGCCTGTAACGTGTGCGGCGGGAGGTGCGAGACCCCTCGCTGAGCAGCAGCCACCTGCCGTCCCCTCGTCTGCCGGGCCCTACCTGCAGCGCTGCTGTTCAACAGGCCCTTTGCAGGCCGTCACTGGGCGGCTGGGTACAGCCTGGCAGCGCCTAATGACATTCTATGAAAGCTGGTTGATTTTTTGGTTTTGCTTAGCTAAATACTAGACGTGATTCCGGAAACAACGTATTCCCGAGTTTCTTTGCTAGAGGGGGATTTAGTCATATAAGGCACCAAAAAAAAAAAAAAAAATAGAATCCGAAGGCATCCCCTTGCCCTTGTACCGGGGTGGGAGCGGGAACAAGGGACATATGACTTTCTGTCGTTTAAGACATGATTTTATTTTACAGCGTAATCCCCAGCAAAATACTTTGAAAGTGGAATTGGCAGCCTGCAGCAGGTTTTCAAGCCCGACATACCCCTGTGAAACAGGGCTGCTCACAGCAGAAGGCAGACTCCCAACGGGTAGTGCCACGGAACAAGCCTTCGCAGAACTCGCTTGTGGCCTCTGCTCTGTGCACGCTCCCCACGCCCAGTGTGCGACACAGGCTTTACCTGCGCTCTGCATGTGCGACATGTCAGTCCAAGCCCCGGCTCCTCCATCTCTTGCGAGCTAGTCCCTTTGATTAGCAATTAGTGGAGGCTTCTTAAGTAATTGGCTAGAACTTGCCTGTACTGTGTCTCCGGAAGATCAATAGGCGTGCAACTTTTTTCATTGTTGCGACCATCCCTGCGAGGCTGGGAGTAGGAGCTCTTCCCTCCGCTGCTGCTGTCCCCCGTGCAGCTGGGTGCAGCTCTGAACCAGCAACACGAATACGTTCAAGCAACGCTCTGCATTAGAGTCAATATTTCCTTCTCCTCCGTGCCGCCTCAGCCATCCAGTGTAAAACCTCCTAGCAGATGCAAAATAGGCATCGCTGAGGAGCAAGATGGAGAAGCCGCGAATTTAAGGGGATTTTGCTTTTCGTTACTTGTTTTGATGGTGGGTTTTGTTTGGTTTGTGGTTTTTTTTTTTGTTGTTGGGTGTTTTTTTGTGTGTTTTTTTTTTTTTTCCTATGCTTAAACAAGGCGGGCATTGCGTTTTGTTGTACATTGTGTTATGCGACCTGCAGGACGCCTGCCACGCTAGGAAAGGATGTCCCTGGAGATTAGCTTTTATTTAAACGTCTAAGGCTATTTTCAAAGGGCGCTCGCCTTTTTGTCGCTGCGTATTAAGTAGAGTCGGGGCAGTAGGAGGAAACGCTGTTCTGCGCTTAATTCTTTCCACATTGACTCGCAGCCAGGCAGGGGTCTGGGCAATGCATGGCGAGCCCTTCCTCCGAGAGGGAGCTTTGCCTAGCACGGATGGCGAGCAGCGGCTTTAGCCGGGGGGGGCTGGAGCACTCGACGGGCGGAGGCGATTTAAGGCGGTGGCGGGGGGAGCGATATAACCCCCGCGAGAGAGGCGAGGAGTCCGACAGGGGCAGCCGGGAGCAATCGCCCAACAGGTGACTCCTCTCTTCCTTCCCTCCTTCCTTCCCTCCTTCCTCCCTCCGGGGAGAACCCCGCTCCTTCCCAGGAGCCTGCCGAGGCGGTCGTCAAGTGGTAGCGAGGCGCTTCTGGCCAGCCCCCGGGCGGCGGGGGGGAGAGGGTCTTTCCTCTCTCCTCGAGGGAAGTCATCAATAAAATAAGGCTGGAAGGCAGAAACTGAGAGCGTGACGTTCGGAAATGCTGCCTCCACATCTGCGAGTAAAGGCATTCGCCGCCCGCCCGCCGTCCTTCCCCGGTGGAGCCGGGTCTCTGTTGTGCCTGCGGCGGGCGGCTCTGCCTCACCGCCGGCCATCCCTGTGCCCCTTCCCAACCGGGAAAGGGGCTGAAATCCGCGTAAGCGAGGCAGCCGGAGGGCGGCGAGGAGGGGAAGGCTTGCTAAAATCTTTAGGGGGTCAAGTATTTTCTGACAGATTTCTTTTTTTTTCATACTCCAAAAATCGAGTTTTTAAACAAAGATCAATGTGTTATGCTAAAGTGTCGAGCTGACTGTTAAAACATTTGGGGGGATAATGACAATGTAACAAAGGCCTGGTTTGGAGTGAATCATCACCCTTTTAAAAGTTAAAGCAATTTTCAGGAGAATAGCTTTCAGCAAATGCTTTACATTATTCAAAACGGCCAAATAATGCTCTATTATAGCGCCTGAATGCTGCCAGTCAGCCCGTAAGTGCAATTTGTGCAAAGGCTCGGTGCCTTATCTCCACTTCTTTATAAAGAGGTGAATATAAAACAATTTCTTCCAAACCCAGACAGAGAGCACGAAAATTGCTTCCCTTTCTGCAATCAGGGCAATTTAACTGGAGTGCAATTAGCACTATTAAATGTCGATTCTGCATAAACAAATCTGACTAAGAAGCGAAAGTGGGGTGAGAACCTCATATAAACTGAAACTGATTTTTGAAAATGATGTATCCGGGTCCTTTACAATTGATCCGTGACGTTTTCATCTCGGAATATATTTACATCAGAAATACATTACGGTTAAATCAACATAAATCTATTAAAAAAATAGTATAAACCCTCCGTATGAATGCTAATAAAGAGTAGCCTAATTAAATGCAACAGTTCACTTCCTTTGAACAATATTGTTTCCCATCTTCCCTTCACGCGTGTCTTTTGATCTGTGCTATTACTAAAGTTGCTCTCTTTAGGAGGTAAAGCTGGGAAACAATTCCTTCATTAAAGCTGATTGGGAGGCTCTGGGTTCATCCTCAAGAGCGTCAGATGGAATGGCTCTGCTGTTCAAAAGCAGCTCAGTTACAGAGCTGCCAAATGTTTCCCAACTAAATCGATTTACCAGCAGTTAAACGTGAGGCTGCTGTACAATTCCCCCTGAACCCTAGGAGGGGCACGGAGTTTTACACATGGATGTTACTGGTGAGAGAGGGATAAACCCTTCCAAGTTGAAGGGAAGCATCCTCTGCTGCTGCCAGGCAGAAGGGAGATGGGCAGGAAACAGGCGAAGTGCTCATCGCCGAGGGGAAGGATCGCGCTCTGCCAGCTTTTCTTTTATTTAATTTTTTTTTTTTTTTTAAGCAACGGGACTTCCGTGCTGAAGAGTCCCCTCTCCTCCCCCCTCTCAATTACACTCTGCATTTACGTGATCTACAATCCCCCATTGATTATCAGAGCAACGCTGAGGGGGACCTAGTGATAAATTAATAACTTCAGTTAAGGAAAAGCATCCCCACTATGCTGCCCAAGACTAGCTATTAAAAGGGGGAAGAATAGTGTTAAAATACAGCCCCTGGTGCCTGTTGAGCCCGCTGAATTCTTGCCGCTACAGAGTTCTTAATTTGTGGATGAAGATGAAGAGCAGCTTTTGATTAGAAGGAAATCTTTTCTAGTTAATAAAAAGGGAATGAGCGGTGGGATCAAATAGATCATGGGAATTAAATGAAAATTATGGCACTCTTCAGCAGCCCCTGCTTGAGCTTTCAGACTCTTTGTGGCAGAGTGCAGGAGTCCCCTCTCCTCCTGCCCCCCGCACGGAGAGCCCCGAGGTGGAGCATCAGACCGGGCTTGCCGCTCTTCCTCGGTCTTCAAGGTGACGCTGCTCAGGAGCGATAGGGCCACCCATCCTACCGGCACTTAAAAAGCCGCCAGAGTAGTTTTAGAGACCCTCTCGTCTACGGAACGCAGCCAAAACCGTGTCTGTGGAACTAACTGTCTTCCGCTAAAATTATTTGGACCATGTATTTTAAACCTCCCTTGTTCTGTTTAGCTCAGCCGAAGAGACGTTAACAATCCCCGGAAAGACTAGTGTCAAAGGAAGGAAGGTGACTGCAGCCTGTGTGATGATTTTAATTACTACAATTATTGGAAGATTATTCAACAGCATCATGGATTTGTTTTCTGCCTCGGTAGGAAAGTCTGAGGAACATTGTGTGAGGATCGTTTTACGAGGATTTTATCTCTTGGTTCACACGCTTCCCAGCGCTGTTAGGAGGTATAGGTTGGGCATGACAAGCTCGGGGTTGCTGCAGCAGGTGCCAGCCAGCGCCAGCTCTCATACAGCTTTCTTAAGATGAAGGTGTTTCTAAATAGGAGTTTAATTAGAGAACGGCTGGACCCACATTTATAGAGCGTAAAACCACCTTCTCACACAAGTCTATTAAGAAGCTCCGGAGACTTGGTGATGAGCTCTGGGCTTAGGCACGGGGGCAGCGGCCGCCACCGGCGGCAGTGCCACGGTCCCTGCTGGTCCTGGCTGCTGTGCCACTGTCCCGGCAGATTTCATTGGCACTGTCAGTGTCCCAGCCGGTCCCGGCGGTAGTGTCGCCACGGCAGGTCCCAGTCGCCCCGGGGGCAATGCCTTTGTCCCGGGGGGTCCTGACGGCTGCCGACGCTCTCTCCGCGGGGCCGGCCGGGGCCGAGGGGAGAGGCAGCACCCTTCAGGGAGACGGGAGAGCGTCCTCACAGCACAAGAGTCCCGTCCCCACGTTCCTCCTGGTATCCCGCCTCTGATGCCGGCCGAGCTCCTTGTACCACATTTTTAGCCAGGCGTGACTCAGAATGTTGGCTGTGATTAAGCAAGCTGTCTATCTGCAGATAGAGACATGTGGGAGCGTAATAGGCAGGATGATTGACATTACAAAGTTGTCTTCCGTCCACGATGACCAATAAATCCTCCTGAAGGTTTTGCCCCTTAATGAATTGCTGGTTTGGAAAAGGGAAATAGGCTGGATATCCCACACCCCCCTTCGTATGTTCCCCTCTCTTCCCTCCCCCTGTCCTGGGATTAGGGCAAGGAAAGACGAGGAACCGTTCATTGTGCTCCTTCTGTGTTCTGTAATTACTGGAGCTCAGGCTTAAGGTGAATTTCAGCTCAAATCATGAACCATTTCACGTTCAAATGCAAGCTTGCAATACTTTCCTAGTGGCAATTAGGAGCCTATTACAAGCCATTAGATTGATCAATGTACCTTAAACAATGTGAATGATTTATATGGCAAAGAAAAAAACCTTCTTACATCCATTGTACTGTTCCAGCTACCAACCTGGCCCTGTGTCTCCATTCATCACAGATTTAAACAACAAAAGCGATTTATTTAGAAAACTTCCATGCAAAGAAACAGGCTCAGTTCTTTCGTCTGGAAGGGTACCCGAGCTTTATCTATCTTTGTTGTAGAGATGCAGGCTGGAAGAAATCAAGCATATGGGGGGAGGAGAGGAGGGGTGAATTTGCTGGTTTCCAAACGGATTAATTCACCTTGTACCTGAAAGAAGGAAACAAAGAGATTCCTGACTGCTTACTAAACAAGCCGCTAATCCACTGTGGGTATGTAACACAAGGAGGAAAGCAGTAGCATACACGTGTTTAACAAAATGTTTGGGTAGCTTTCGGTGTAGCCTTTTCATGACATTGTGGGCACAGAACCACCCGCCCTGGAAGTTCCAAGGCAGGTATAGAGTGGAGAGCGGGCTGGGATGTGCCAGGTGAGGCAGGAAGGGCGTATGAGCAGCCTTCTTCACCATGGATAAGTATTCTGACCATTCTACAACGAAGAAATGTCGAAGTATTGGCTGCTATGAAAGCCAGAGCAGGTGCCCCATAGGCCTTGGTCTGTTCTGTGTTTGCTCCCTTCCCGAAGACTCAGGGAACCTCTCATGTCTGGGAAAATCCTCCCAGCTCCTGGGAGCCCCAAAGTGAGGGGCTGGGAGGAGCTGCTGAATTTCTGCTTGCCAGCAGTTTGTTAGGGGTACAGAGATGCAGGTTGGAAGGGATAGGATCATGCTTTGCGTTTGGTCAGTTGGTGGCCTCCTTCTCTTGTATTTTCCATGCATTTTTTGCTAACCTTATTCACTTTGCTACTTAGCACTGCAAAATTAATCTTCTCTATAGCTACAAAGTGACTCAATGAATCTTTGGCTTGGTGTTAAACAGTTCTGACATGTTTCCAATTCAAACTACTGAGAAACAACCCCCCACCCCACATGAACTAACTAAACCATTCTTTAAAATGGGATTTTGATGGGAGCAGTGTTAACTGGTGACAGTGTTAGTTAGAAAAAAACCCAACACATTTGTAAGTTTTTGTTCAGGTGGAAATTTATTTTGAGATATCCCATGAGACAGAATGTTATTAAGATCCCTATTATTATTTGTGTTTCAGTAACAGTCTGGTCTGCTGTTTTCTACATTCTGGTCTCTGGCAATCACTGCAATGCTTGTCAAAAGTCACCAGTTTATCACATCGTTTTCTGCAAAGAGGTAAGCACACAGCATATCAGTATCTGTACAAAGAAAAGAAGCAAGGGGTGGGTGTCAAGTCCTGTCCAGAGATATGACTGTTTTGTTACAAAGTGTGGATATAGCCACTTCTGATTTTCTAAGTTGTCCATATGGGATTGAAACAATTTGCTTACTTCTATGGTAATCAGCTGTTCGCTTGCTTGATAAAAAAGGATTAGTAAAATGCAATGTCTACCATGTAAATGGAACGATAGATGCGGCAGGAATAAGAGGTGTCCTTCCCCCTCCCTATAGGAGATACCACAACGAGACGAGGTGTGTTCCTATGGAATCTGTCACATACTAAACCCAGTTCTTCCCTTTCTTATAGAACCTATGCCATCAAGAACTTAACCTGTAAAATCAGCAGTGTCTTGCTTACTTTAAACTTGTTCTTTCTCATAGAGGATATGGGAAAAAAGAATAAAAGATATGGAGGCCTCTTTCAAATGTGTAGAGATTATCCCTTTAGTCGCATTGTGCTTTAAAGTTTTTTTCCTTTTCCAGAGCTTTGTGTTTGTCACTTTGCCCAGGAGAATTTCTGGGCCAGCCCTCTCAGGACAGATTCTGGCCTTCCTCTACTTTGACTATCTCCACAAAAACTGTCTACCTGAAGTGCCTTCTGCAAGCCTTAACCTACGCACACATACACCCTTTTTATACAAAAGCAGCCTGAGCTTCCTAATATGCTGCTTCAGGCATTTACATTCCATCTGGATTGCATTGCCCTTTAATTATCTGTCTTCTTATTGTGATCAAGTGAACTTTTACTAATCTCCACATTTATTGTTAAGGTAAATAGATGCTGCTTTTAATCAATATGGAGGGCCACACCAATGCAGTTCGAAGTAACTTAAGACAACTGTAAGGAGTTCAATGTGTGTATAATTACAGAGAAAGTCAGCTATGCACTCCAGTACTCCAGTCTGATTCAGTGTCTCTTTAGAGACAGACCTCTTCCTTTTCGCCATTCCCACTCTCACCTCCTTTGCTCCCCCTTGCAAAGCAGGTAAGAGGAGCACAGCAGAGATCAAGCGAGCAGCAGCCCTGCTGAACTTCAGGCTGCTTAGCAGATTGAAACTGCTAGGTGAATATAAGCATACGGGTACAGTATAACACCTTCTTCCAACAAAAAAGATTGATTGCATCTTGGCCTGGGTATTAAATGTGCTATTATCAGAAGCAGCTGAAATAATGCATACAGTCACTTTAAAAGAAAGCAGGTTTCCTCTGCGAACATGCCTATTATTTCAATAGTACTTGAGAACTATTTCAATAGTGGCCAGGTTGTTGCTTACTAAATACATTTGAGTTTAATACATATATATCAAGGTTTTTTCTTAATTTTAGTTTGAATTATTCCTGAAGTTCTCATTAAATTTACCATTTGTAAAGGACAGATTAAATGAAAATGGCTTTTAGAAAAATAGAGCTGAAAATTATTTTGGCCTTTCTGACCTGGAAGAGGTGATAATTTGCAGCAGCACTAGATACTGGACATATCTGACATTTTAGGTATTCCCTCACCGTTTCAGACCTTTGTACAGATGAACCCCATCTGGGACAACCCAGCAGTCAACTTTCTGTTGCCTTAATGTAAATGAGAACACTACAGCTGTTTTAAGCACTCTAGGCAGACAACAGCAATGGAAAATGAATCTCGGGCAAGGGCAATGCTAAGAAAAGAATGCCTATTATCCACAATAATGCTCCTAACATTTTCTAAACAGCTGTTACCTGTGTCTGTCCGTAATTGTCCTTGTTACAGTAACGGTGCAAGCTTTCTTTCAGAACACTTACAAAAATCCCTCTCCACTGACTTTTCCAAACATAAACAACCTATACAGCATTTTCTAATGTAAAACAAATGTGGTAAGTAGGTCCCACATTAAAGAATCACTTTGACTAGAATGTCTGAAATGCTCAAGGGATTTTGGGTGGGTTAGAAAATACCACCATTTGCATTCAGTTTACAAAAGCAGTCCCATGTATATTTATGAGTGCTAGTAGGACCTATATAGCACATTGGTGGTGAATTTGGAGGATTGCAGAGAACAGATAGCTCACCTTTGCAAAGTGGTGCAAAACAAGTAATGGATTTTTGCTATCCATTATTTCTTATGGCTTTTATTGCTTATGAACATAACTAATTTTTTATGTTGATGCTAACAAACATTTGTCTATTTAGAAAACACGGCTACAAAATTCCCAGTTACAGCAAAGCATCTAGAAGCCAGCATCTCTGTTACCCTGCTCCCCGTTCATAATCCTGTTAGATAAACCCCATCAGTTACTCTCCTTCAAATGAGAATGTTTCTGAATACAGACCGTTAGACACCTCAGAGGGATTGAAAGCAGTGAAACAAGATGTAGCTAAAACATCACCTCAGTATTAAGAAATAGGATGTTCACAATTCTTATGCAGTACTCACTCAGTGTAACTTCATCCTCCGTTATGCAGTTTGGAGGAAATTTAGCAAAGTTCCTGTGTTTGCTCAGCCTGAGACAAGTACAACAAAACTGTGTGCTGTTTGTCTGTTTCTTTGTAATTGTGACAGAGGAAAGCACAGGCCTAAAAGGAAGCGCTGGCAGTGTCCTAAGCTCTTTCACATTACCACTGTACATACATCAGGATGTAAAATGAAGCCAGACCTTTCAGACATTACCCAAGTTGTTATGCACTAACTTCCACAGAAGCTTTATTTGAGTGAGGACTACCTGCTCCTCCTATTTGAAGTAAGATGTTGGAGTTAGTGCATGTAGAAACTTGTGCTCATTCGGAGAAAATTATCTGAAAAGCTGTGAAATGCAAATCTAGGGTCAGGCTTTGGAAAGGTGTGTTGCTGTATTCTGCTTTAACTCCCAAAACTCTTCTGGAATCTTGTTGGCATGTGCTGCTTGCCAGACCACATGGTTGTGATAGTGTTTTTCCAGGGAGTAGCTGTGCTACCTGCAAAGAGACTACTCATATCCCGTGAAGCAATAGGAATGCAGGAAGAACACCTCTTTGTGCCAGAAGTGCAGGCTGGGAACACTACAAAATCTGAGGGAGGGACTCAGCCCATGTAACTCTGGATGTGCAAACGTTGTGTAAAAATCTGCGGTATCTGGAGTTTTGCAGCTCCGAGACTGGAATTGCTCGAACACAAACTGTTTGCAGATGGTGTTTTACCTGCGCGTGTCCAATCACACTTGTGGCTGCATGAGGAAGAGGGAGGGGATCTCTGTAAATCAACTGCTTAGAAAGAAAACCAAATAGTCGAAGTAGGAGCTTGTCGTTTGATATTCGATTGCCTTTTGTTACAGTATTTTTCAAATAGCTGTTACCATAACAACATATTTTTCCTTTAATTATTTTTTAGCTGTTTAAAAAAAAAAAAAATCTTGCCAGAATTCTTCCATAATAGCCTCCATTAACTGCAGTGACTTCTGTTGGGGAGGCCAGTGCTGATGTCTCCTGCTGTCACAAGCCACTCACAAATCTAGCAGATGTTTTGTTTGATAAGGCCAATTTCAGCTTTATAAAACATGTTGTGGGTTTTTGACTAAAAAGAGCAAATACCAGTTAGGATGGGATTTGAAAATGATCATTTGCCAGGAGACAAGGTGCTTGATACGTGTCAGCAGAAAGTGTTCCACCCCAGAAAAACTAGATCAGACTAAACTGTAGATTCTCCTTTAACATAGTGGTAGTATACCGAATACCAAGAGATAGACCTTAGAGACATATGTATAACAACAACAACAAAAACAAAGGAGAAGGAAAAAGAAAGGAGGTACAGGTGCTTCAGGAGGCCAGTATTTTTTCCTTATTCTACAGTGTGTATTTTGCTAAACTCTTAAGGTAAATGCTGTAGATGAGAGTGGTTTATCACAATCAAACAAAAGTTACTATAAAAACAATTGGAAGAGAATGAAAGAAAGGGACTTAAATCTTAAGTGATTTAAACACTGATGCTGCCCCAGAAACACTGGCAATTTTATTTTGGATTCAAGTAATCTGCATGACTAAGAAATAATCACTTTTCCAAGCCTTCTACACACTTGACAGTAGCAAACAAACATGTCCAGATTATTATATTTAGTAATTTTTCTGCTAATACCATCTTGTTTCTGGAAACTGGAACAAAACTATTTATTTTTGCAAGGCTTATTTTATAATCAGCTTTTTATAATTTTATAATCAACTAGAACCATGCTTTAGTGTAAGTTGTTTTATTATTTCTTTTATGCTGTTAAGATAGTACAAGGAAAGGTTCCATGAATTACTTCACTGTTGTTATCTAAAATTTCTCAGAGGAGATAAAAAAAAATGAACTGTATGCTATTTCTATGTTGATTACTTGGATGAAAATGCCTAGCAGCCAACACTGGCTTGGTACTTTCCTAGGGAAGGTGTGCAAGTGTGCATCCAGATGTGTACGTGTGTGCCCATGTTTTCTTCGTAGCAGCTAAGAATAATATTTGAAAGCCTTTAAAAGTAAAAAGAGTTGTTAAACAGCGTACTTTCATTTCCATTCTCTTTTTCCGTAAATCTGCATTCACAAGAGTAGTTTAATTTAATTCCAGGGAGGATATTCCAGATTCTCAGAAGTAAAAATGACATTGTAAAATGAAGTGGTTATCTGGTCATAAGGCTTCAGTGAGCTTACTGAAGATCGAATCTTCAGTTTAGTTTGTGAAGGTATCAAACTTTCCAGTGAACCTGAAAACAGCAGTGTTGTAAACAGCATCACAAATCCTCTTGCTCTGTTTAAAATTCAGATTAGATAACAATATTTTCCTGTGTTGTTCAGATTTCTAATATGTACATGGATCTATTTCTGCAAGTAAATTAATTTTCCCCACATTGCGGCATATTTAAAAGCATACACACATTGATGTATTTCTGCTTTTAAGGATGTTAATTCCACTTTTAAGAATACTAATTCCACTTTTAAAAATGCAGCAGGTCCAGGCTGCCTGCTGGTGCCTTTCTTTCTGATTTAGCAACAGAGCTGTGTCGCGGCTGATCTAACACTCTTGATCACACATCACTTGATAAAAAAAGGTGAAAGTGGTGATACAGATGCCTGCAGTTTGATTGGTAATGTTAAGAACGTTCATCCACACAACTGTCTGCTACATTTTATTTGCTGCAGTGATGTTTCCCAGTCTGAGATGATTTCAGACAGGTAACAAAACCACAGTTTGGAAATCAAGTGACAAGTACTACATACTCCTTTTTTCTGCTTGATATTAGTTGTATGTGCATGTTAGAGACGCTGATGAGATGCATTGGATTTATTAATAACTAAAATATTTTGCAATGACACCACTCTACTGTAACTATGCCTGAGAAGACAAGCTTCAAACAAAAAGAGCTTTCATACGCTGCTCTCTCTGCTGTGACCAGTCGTAGCTTGCTCTAGGACTCATAACTCCTGAGGGAACTTTTGAAATGGGCACTATTTGAACTTCTGAGCATGGACTATAATCTTGATTTATAATTACATCAGCTGTGACAGTTCAATTCAGTGTAGGTATCTGAAATTCACTCTGAAATTAAGGATAGGCATGCTTTATACCTTATGCATGTCAGAAGTTATAAGACAAGTCTCATCATGGAACTTAACTGCTTTAACATGACTTTTCCAATAGTCCAACAATTTAAAACAATTGCATAGCATTTTTTCTTTCTAGCTTTTAAAATACAAAAAATGTTTCATTGCATTTGTAGGGTTGAATAGAGTTAAGTGACCTCTACAAAGGACTCCCTCTTTGAAGTGTTCTCTGAAGACAGCTTCAAGGCAGCTGAGTGTCTCAGACTGTGATTTTGTAAGGTTTTGATGCTAGGAAATTGTTTAACAAACAGCTCCAAAATATTTAGATTTTGATTAATAACACACAGTCCTGTTGTATTTAAATAATATAGAGTATGAAATCTAACATGTGGCAGAAGAGTATGTGTTCCACATGGTTAGGAGAATAGGAATAGGGACATACCAATATCTGAGAAGAAGGGAAATAGTTATGCAAAGCCAATTAAACAATTCTTTAGGAATATATTAAACTGTTGTCTCTACTTGCGCCAGAACTTTTCTTCCAACTTCGTGGTTGGAAAGGATGCTCTTTAAGCAGTGAAGGGAGTTCTGGTTACCATTGCTTTGTTCTTCAAATGACCACGTTGTGCATGAATCTGAAAACCCTGGATTTGGTTAACACTGACTTCCCAGCAGAGAACAGTGTGGGAATATTAACCAAATTATTTAGCATATGTAGTAAATGAATAATACTAAGGTAACGAAGGAAGAATAGTTCAAGTATAATCGTCTGGAAGAGAATACTGCCACTGAAATCACAGGGCCTCAGAACCTTTAACTATTGTTAAATTCTTGTGTAGTCTCACAATCTTCTCAAATGTTGAAACTTTATTCATAAAAGCAGCTTTACTCTGCCAAAAGTTTTACTCTCTCTAAGGAAGTAAAATACTACTATATGTGGAGTCTTGCAATGAAAGGACTTGGGCTGATGTTAAGGGATACTGAACTGGCCTACACAGAAGGGTTAATTTAAAAATCCCACTTCATTTATACCCTAATTGCTAGCTAGTAGATTAGGATCA
This sequence comes from Forpus xanthops, assembly GCA_032466535.1. Classification (NCBI taxonomy): domain Eukaryota; kingdom Metazoa; phylum Chordata; class Aves; order Psittaciformes; family Psittacidae; genus Forpus; species Forpus xanthops. Next base: position 56,173 of record JASSUY010037208.1, read on the forward strand.
CGTCTAATCTCATAGTAATTATATATTAGCTGTATATATTAGCTCTAGGATGAGATCTGATGTTTGCAAACAAGTATTTATTTTATTAAATGGAAAGGAGAAAAGGCCTACCCAACTTTGGTGTCATATGCCTACAGCTCAGTTGCATATATAGCTTTCAAATTCCAAAACAAGAAACTTGCAACATTAATTTCTATTTCTGGACAAACCAAGGGGAAAAAAAAAAGAAAATCCAAACCATTGATTTTTCAATTTTATTAGTTTTTCCTATGGTGGAAGCAAAATGCAAACTTACTATCTATTTGCTGTGAATACGTTAACATTGTGATTATGCAAGTTGCTATTTAACATGCCAGTGCATTGCTGCAACTGTCCAGATGTAACAGTAAGAAAATACCATGAACCAGTAATTCTCATTGATTTCAATATTATTATTATTTTTTATAATGGCTAGAGGTAATATGTAGCCACAGAGACACGTGCAATGGAAAAGACTCATAACCTGCATTCATTCACATTTGAATGATCAGTCTGAAGAAAAGCCTTCCAAATGCAGCTCTCATTAGTGATGAGTAGTGGTTACTATAGGAATATATTTTCAGCACTGCACTGCTATCTGAAGTCAACATTGATTCTAAAGTGATTGTGTCCTCAGACCAACATAGACTGTTAAAAATGCAAAGAAAAGAGCTCATTCAGCAAGTTATACTAATTATATCTTGCCTTCAATCTCCACAATATCTAGCCCACATTTGCAAATTGTTTAATTGTGGATCAGTATTACTAAATGTCAAGGATTACTTTGCAGTTGTTGGTATAAAAATTAAAAATAGTCTTCATTTAATCTCCTTCAGAAGTGTTGAAGCTAGATGTGCAAACACAATGTAAATAACAAATGAAAGCCTTATCATAAAATGCTTGATATCTAACCCAATTATTACCTAACGATGAGAATCTAAATTGAGAATCATAGAATCATAGAATAGTTAGGGTTGGAAAGGACCTTAAGATCATCTAGTTCCAAAACCCCTGCCATGGGCAGGGACA
>JASSUY010037209.1:0-41094 GCA_032466535.1 Forpus xanthops
GACATAGCCTTGGGTGGCATGGTTTAGTGTGAGGTGTCCCTGCCCCTGGCAGGGGGATTGGAACTAGATGATCTTAAGGCCTTTTCCAACCTTAACTATTCTATGATTCTATGATTCTATGATTCATCTAATTGCAGAGGTCTACTTTGTGTGTGTTAACAAGACAGACTAGTATTCTCAAAGTGTCTAATGTCAGTGGAGAGGAACAGGCATATTTAGGTCACAGCTCCTCCAAGCTTTTTTCAGCTTTGGGTTGAGACGGATCATGCCTTATATTCCAGGGACTGCACAGATAAGATCTGACCTTAATATGAAGGGAGATGGTTGGCCAGCTCAGCCCTAGGAGTTTGCCTAACTAAATCAAACCTGTGGTGTCAAAATAAAAGAATAAGGACCTTCCAACAAAATACTTTTGACCCTGTCTCAGCAAACACTCTTTCAGCCAGCTTGCCAGTGTCTTTCCAACATATAAAATGATGGTTGGCTGCCTAGGTAATTTGGCAGTAACTCACACTTTTTTCTCATGAAGCCTTCTCCTGTTCCTGTTAGTGTCTCATGCTTGCCAAGATAATGGCCATTATAATTTACACACATTTAAATAATGAAGATCAATTTAATAGATTGCTCATGAGGATAACAATAAAGCATAGTTTGCCTGAAAAATGTCTTAATTGTTTTCTCCTAAAGAAAATTGTTGTCTTAAGAGAAAAATGTTCTTAGGTAGACTGTCCTGACTACTTGAATAGGAAACCTAATATGAGTATCAGCCTAGACTATCTGAGGCAGTCCACCTGCAGCTCGATATGGGACACTAGATGATTCTCTTGGCCAATTGCCCTTCTCCTGGGAAAGATAGGGAACAGATGTTGAAACACGTAATAATTGAACATCTGGGAACCTTCTTCCATGCTCTAGCAATCCCAGACAACATTTTATAGTGGGACTTCTGATCTTTGAGGAATGACTGCCATGAATTCTGAAAGTTTTGAGGTGACATAGCTAGGGTTTTGATTATGTCGTTGCGGTTGTTGTTTTTTTGGTTTTTGTTGATTTTTGACAGAGGAGGGGAAGTTTCTTTAGGTCTGCATATGAATATTGATATTTGTTTGGGGGGGAAGAGCAAAAATCTTACTGTAGATGTTTCTTTGTCCTGCATCTTACCAGTTAGGATGCAGACAAATGAGTCTTGCTGAGATACCTCTGACTAATAATTAGGAGTCTATGTCTGATTTAGTTAGTCTCGGCTCCTTTTATACTTTATGGAAACTTAGTTTGGTGGTTTATACTATGTAGATATATAAAGTAGGTGTAAAAGATGACATCCTAGCACTGCGTCTCCTTCATTAATGTCTATATAGAGTGCATAGGCTGATTAGCCCAGCTGTACAACATAAACATCTATATCTTTTGTTTTCTTGTTTTCCCCTTGCATTTAGAGAGGCTACTGAAAGCTCTACTTTGTGGCTAGAGAAGATGATATAACTGGAGGAAAACATGAATAGGATACTTTTGAAGAGCCTAGTTGATTCTTTGGACTGTTCCATGGTGCTGGAATAAAATCAGAGCTGAATGCATTTACAAGGTGTCTGTTCAAGCTTTTCTCAAGAGGAGGTATCTACACAGTCATGGGACTGTTACTGTGCCAAGGGACTGGGAACAAGGATGCCTGGTCCAGTGCTTCTGTGGTGGAGCTATGTCTGCTCAGATTCCTGCATCTGGACTAAGAGAAACAAGAACAATAATATGCAAGTAAGTAACTGGGTCAGAGATTTTTACACTGAGCAGGTAATAGATTTAGTTGCTTTTATGATCAAATTGCCTTTTTTCTCCTTCATTTAATCTAGGTGCAGGGTAAAGGCAAGGAGATTTTAAAATAATTTACATTATAAGAGAAATGGAAGATCTGAGATGCATAAAATGAAGGGAAATGATAAAAAAAAAATAAGCAGGGGAAAGGTCTTCCACAATGGGAAGAGTAAGAGTATCCAGGTGATGTGAAATTTCAGGATAATTAGAAGCATAGGTCTCAGAGAATTTGGATAAGGACGTGGGCATTCAGCAACTTAAGTTCTTGACATGTTATTTGTGGTCCCAGAGAGCAACATGGCTGTCAGGAGCAAAAGCAGCATAGTACAAAGTGTCTGCTCTGACAGAGGGTCCCTCTAGACCTCCTACAGATGTTCAGACTTATTTAGTGATAATTTTCTAGGTCTGGAGAGCTTTTCTTGAGCGCTACTCTCTACAGAAGGGAAAAGTGACTAGAAGCTTTAATGCACTTACTTTGCAGAGACATGTGCCACCCTGGTCTTTCCCAGATACAAGCCTAAGGAACCAGCTGGACATGCCTTCCCTGCTCCTCAAACATCTCAGCTCTCTCTATAGGTCCACTCCACTAATTTTAAAGCAACAGGTACAAGTCCTTCATTGCTGTTGCTGTGTAGCTCTGAGAAAATGCAGAATGGAGCAGATGCTGTGGTTCCCATGCAGTCACTTCCCTTCCTCTGTGTGTGTGTCTGCTGTGGGAAGTGAGGAGATCCTTTCCACAAACGCAGAGGGTTCATCCTGGACATGGACCGCCTGCCCATCTGCAAATACTATCTGCAAAATAGTGCTTCTAGAAATTCCCACTCTGCATCCCCTCTGTTCCTGTCCCTGACAACTCCAGCTACTTTATTGCTTCTCTTTGCAATCAACTTTCCTGCAGCTCAAGGACAAATTGCCTTCCTTCACTCAGCAGCGATGTCATCCTTCCTCCCATCACTGTGTTTTGCTGACTCTGTCACATTAATTAAAAAAATATGAATAAATCTCTGGGACAGCAAAACCGGTGCTTAGGTAAGAGAGAGCAGGAAGATTTGGGGGAGGTAGGATGAGGAAAGAAAAAGGGGGGGAAAGAATTGATTTAAGAAACTAAATTTAAATAATCCCCTCCTCCCGCTCCTCCTCATTGGTTTTCTTTTCTCCTCCATATTAATGAGACTAGCCAAGGAAAAGCTATTGGTTCCGTACCCCCTTCCCTTTCCTCAGGCACTTGGGGGAGGAGGTGTTTGCATTTCTCCGCAGGACCAGCTCGCTTTGCAGAGCATTGTCTGGGTATGAGAATCACACACACACACAGAAATACAGGGGCGAGCACACCATAGCCTTGACTAGCAGGCAGAGCATCTGATCTATCCTGCACGCCCTTCTCCTCCCACACCCCATCCGTGCTTCCCGAACACAAACAATAAGCCCCTCTAAAAAAAAAAAAAAAAACCAGAAAAAAAAAAAGGAGAAAAAAAAGTTTGCAAATCTCCTGCCTCCCTTCCTTTTATTTTCCCCTTGGTTGTTTTTATTTGTTTGATTGTTTATTTGCTTTTCATTTTTATTATTTTTTAATTATAGCTATTATTTAGCCATGGCAAATTCCTTCACGGCCAGGACCTGGCCCATCCCCTGAGCAGAGGCAGCCTGGACATGACCAGCAGGCGAGGGAGGAGGAATTTGGATTCCCTTCGGAGGCGCCGACCCCTCCTCCTCCTGGTGCGAACTAGGCGGGGGGAGCCCGGCTGCGGCCGCTCACTTCCATCGCGGGCAGCCGGGGCTGGACGTTTTCACCGGGGAACTGGCCCGTGTCCCCCCGCCGGCGGCTCCCGCCCCGCCCGGCACGGCGGGGATGCAGCATCGCCAGCACCGGGAGGGATCCCTGCTGCAATGGTGAGTGCTTTCCCCGGGCTCTCCTCCGACCTCCACCAGTGCAGCTCTGCGCCGGCTGCCCCCGAGCAGGGGCTGCACGGCAGCAGACGCCGAGCTCTGCTCAGAAGCTGCCAAAGCCAAGTGTCGCTCCCGCAGCCGGCTTTACCGGAGACAAACCGCCGGCTTGTCATCGAGTGACATGGATTTACCGGCTCTCCCCTCATCTTCCCTGGGTCTTGGGAATACTTCTTTTAAGGGGAATTGGATGCAAGCTCTCTGCCCTTAGAACTGCAGGCTCGGAGGAGGCGTCCACGAGATCTGTTTCTTTACAAACAAATAATTCTCCCTTTGCAAGTGGCGATGGGTTAACGTGCTCGGTATGGGAATCACGTCTGTTTTTAACACAATATGGCTGGTAAATAAAACCTGATTGCTAACAGACCGGTGCTGCTGTTGGCGTTTTTGAGCTCAGGGCTCCCTTTGCAGTTCTGCATCCTCACCTGCCGCAGAAACTCTGATTCACCCTTCAAGCAGTGCACCAGTACTTCTCTATTTTTACTGTGGGGTAGTAGTAAAAATTACTGTTAATGTGACTTTGACCCTGCTTGCATGTCTCTGCGCACTTCTCCTTATCAGTATTTGAACAGCTGGTTCTAATAATGCCATCTTTATGCAAAGCACATCTGAAGTCGGAGGGATAGCATACAGGACAGACTCTTTACCGCTATGCTGTGAATTTAACATGTGAATAGTTCAGGTATGTATTGGAATCTGAAGAGTTTACAGCCAGGAAGAGAAAGATAATGCAGTATGCTATTCAGGACTGGAAAATGCATGAATAAAAGAGAGATAGATTTGTTTAGTGACATACTGGTGTTTGTGGCTAGATAATCATCCCACTTACATAGAAGCAGGTCTGGAAGAACTCCCTGGAAGTCAGCAGCTTTCCTCTGCATCTAATCTGCTGGTAAACAGATTGTGGCCTTTAGCTTGAGGAATATATTGGAGTAGCACTGGAGGTAATTGTGGTAATAATTAAAAATATAAACCGAAGTTAGTGAAGTGACCTGATTCTTTCCTAGGATATTATGGATTACTATCTATTTTATATATGTTAATTACAGTGCAAGTGCTGGACTGATACGGAAATATACAATGTAATTTAAGTAGCTTTTTGGTTGTTGCAGGTTTGTTTGTTTGTTTTTTTAATCTGTTGGAGTCAACAAACAACAAATGGATTTTCATTTGGTATTTTTTAGGTACACAGCCATCTCATTTCTCTGTTCAATCTATGCAACACTGGTCAGGTACTGTGGGGAAACGTTTCCATGGCTAGCACAGGCTAATCAAGGGGAATGTGTGATTACTTAAGGTTACTGTCAACGATAGCATGAAGGCAGAATCCCTAAAGTGATGTGCATACAGCTACAGAGAAAGAACGCATTATGCATGCATCTATACTTGGCTAATGCAACCAGTGTTGGAGTTATCTTGAAAGAAGTTGTCCTATAGAATGGGTAAGGCAACATTGCTCCAATTTGATGAATAATTAAGGAATGCTATGCAGTGCAGCAATGGGAGTTGGATTAAAGTTGATGTCTCTGTGTCTTGATTACAATTCTGGGTTATGGTCTTATATTCCCCCTCCCCTCCCACTGTTATGTGCTGAAGGCAGTGGTTGCTGGACCATTCAGGATAGCCGATACGTTATTGTACCAGCAGTCTATCTCGGACATTGTGGAGTGGAAGGTTTCTGTTGTTTCGTTTTCTCCATTCAAAGGTGTGTGTTCAGTGACTGGGAGGGTAGTCACTGGTACTGAACAGATCCAAGGTCATGGGGGACTTTATGTGTGATAAATATGCTTGTTTATCTTTAAACAGGGGCCTAGCTTTGTGATCACTCCTTGGCTTTCTCTTTCCTTCATTCATTGTGATCCCTGGAGGAAAATAGGAGGGCTCTTTCCTCCCTGTAGATTTAAGATGTCTGCTGCTTGTGTGGTGGTGCCACAGCCGCATGTAGCTCTTTAGATCTGTTGTTGTTAGTGTGTATGTGAAGCTCATAGACATGAAGGCAGAAGCTTTGTTGTGGAAAGCTACCAGGGAGAGAAAACCAGAGATTTCTGAGATTGTGGGCTGCACTATTTATCGCGTTCAGACCTTTGTTCATCACATCTCTCTTCATTTGGCTGACTGAGCTGGCATCCTGGAGATATTTTTTTCTTGGATTGAGTTCCATATGTGCCTATGCCTTAGATAAGTTGAGACCCATGTCCCCAAGCTGATTCATTTCAATCTAGCAGATTTTGTTTTCCTTTCCTTCCTTCTGAGCGCACTTAGTACAAACAGTCTAATTCCTAAATTAGCTCAGATTATCTTTTAATGAAACCAGAGTATTTGAGTTAAGAAACATTGAGAAAAAGTAAACTCCGGACAGACGCATGCTGTAGCTTGTATCTGGTGGAAAAGCCTGGGAGTCTTTACATTTAGTCCTGATTTAACAGAGGAGTTATTTATTTGCCACTGTTCTCAGGAGAGGTAAAATTGTATCAGGATATATGAGTCAGTGGAGATACTGAAAAATTATTTTACCCCACTGCTTGGCCTAGAGAGTGCAGCCTCAAGCTTTAAGTCAGCAAAGTGTATTTTTGTGTTGGCTCATGCTCCTTTGTTTCCATTTGGTGTTCTCCTTTCACATACAGCCATCCCTTACCACCTGTGAAGACACTGGGGGTGGGATTCAGTACATACCACCATCAACAGGATGTTGGAGTGAGATTTTTGCACCAGTGCAGAAGTGGAGCAACTCTACTGAAAAGGATTTAAACACACCAGTGAGGAACTCCCACTTTTTTTCTATCCACAACTTTCAAGTCATCTTTGCTGATAATGTATCATCAGGTATAGCTGCAACACTGCTCTTTCAGAGTACTCTGTCTATCCAATATATACAGCAGCATCCCTTGATGAGATTCTTTTCCAGTTCCCTTAGTTCTGAACTTGTTCTATTCTCAAGGAATAAATGATTTGCATACTGAAAGGTATTTGGTAGTTTTCCACAACACTAACAAATAGAAGATAGAATTCATGTGTATGTGGTGGCTGTTAAAACACTGGATTGTAATTCAGTGGGCAAAAATACATGGGAAGAAAAGTGTGCTTCTTTTCAGAATGCCTCATAGCAGAATATCCAGTCCTTACCCTATTGCTTTTCTTGTGTTTTATTCTCTCTCCACCTTTTGCTCTCTCAATTTATTGATCTGCCTTCTTAGGCTTGAACTTGCATCTCCACAAGACAATCTAGGAACTCGTAAAACAAGCCAGATTGTCCAAGTCCAGTTTATGCAATTCACAGCGGTTCATTGATTGTATCCCCATGCAAGCTGATTGGATGACCTGTAGAGTAACCATGTTAATAATTTCAGAGAAGAACTTCTTAGGAGGTGCTAAATCATTCTATCTCCTGAAGGAAAGGTAGAAGCATCATCATACAGCATTTAAAGCTAACATGGTTTTGCTCTGAGGAATGTTCCCTTGGAAAGTTTCCTGCAGAAATACACAGATGTAGCTACAAGGACTTTTGTTTGCTGCTACAAGGACTTTTGTTTGCTGCTCTGATTCTATTCTATTGTTAAATCCAAATTCTTCTGAGATAATCACCCTATGAAATGAGCTGGTTCACGCTTGACATCAGAGTTTATCTGCCCTAGAGACATCCTGGCAGTCTCATTCCTGCCCATTCAGATGTCACATTTTATTCTTGAATGGCTTAAGGTAAGACTGTATTCTGAAATGGCTCTGATTTATTTAATTAAAAAAGAGTTTTAAAAGGTTTGAAAACCTTTACTTAATACCATTACTAAAACATGCCAAAAAAAACCCAAACCAAACAAAGCAGCAAATTAACTCAGTAACTGTAGGTTTTATTAGTGTAACTCATTATTCACCCTAACACTGACAGAAAAGGGTACAAATGTTTACATGGCCTAATTCTTCTTCTTAATAGTTATGGTGATAGCAATAATAATTTCCTTTATAACATATTTGGAATATCAAATTCTCAGAGCTCCTTATGGAACATACATTAAATTTCTGCCACTGATTTAACATCAGCCAGCAGCTAAGTATTGTGTAGCTGCTCACTCACTCCTCACCTCCCTGCACTGGTGAGAAGGTGAGGAGAATCAGAAAAAGGTGAAAAACATGGGTCAAAATAAGAACAGCTTAATAATGGAAATAATGATAATAATAATAATAACAATAACAACAGTAAGAACAGTAACAATGATAATAAGGGAGACAATAAAAAAGGAGAGGAATAAAACCTAAGACAGACAGGTGATGCACAGTACAATTGCTCACCACCCAATGACCATTAACCAGTAGGTGGCTCCCAGCCAACTTCCCCGAGTTCATATACTGGCCATGATGTGCATGATGGAATACCTCTTTAGATAGTTTGGGTCAGGTGTCTTGTCTCTGCTTCCCCCCCAGCTTCTTGTTCCCCTCCTTACTGTCAGGGCATGAGGGACTGAGAAGTCTTTGATGCAATTCTGGACATCAAGTAAAACATTGGTGTGTTATCAACATTTTTCTCATACTAAATCCAAAACACAGCGCTACACCAGCTGCTGGGAAGAAAATTAACTCTGTCCCAGTGAAACCAGGACAGTCATGTATGTTTGCAGGTTTGTCCACCCAATGTTGAGGAATTTCAGAAAATCCCCAATCACAGTAGCTTTTGCAGTCCATTAGAAATGACAGGGTCACTGTTGCTCAGGAGTTGCAAATGGAAGGACAGTTACAGTCTGTTATCTGTGATTTGTTGGATCTAAATGGAGCTGAGGGTTAGTGCAGGGAAAAACCTTTTAATCTGCAAGGTGGGTTAATAGCCTAATATTTTAAATTTTTGTTCTTTAGCTCCACAGAATGAGGCCAGGCAAGTTGGGCTACTTTCTTTTCCTGCAAGGGACAGTATATTGTCCTATCTGGTGGGGTGGGGATTGTTAAGAAAAAAGTGATATTTTTGTATCATGATATCATAGAATCATAGAATGGTTTGGGTTGGAAGAGGCCTTAAAGATAATCTGGTTCCAACCACTGTGCTATAGGCAGGGATACCTTCCCTTAGACCAGGTTACTCAAATCCTCATCCAACCTTTCTTGGAGGAAAATGTGATAGAATTAAGTTCTTCTTTTGCAGGGAGTAGATATTTCATTAGGCCCATCTCTGAGAAGGTATACATTTTCTCATTCTCCAGGTGAAAATTTGGCCCCAAAGGGTCCCCTGGTAAAATTATCTTTCATTTCATGCGGAAGAAGGCTTTCTTACTCCGGAGAAGTATTTTACAGCCTGGATGGTGTTCATCTACTGTCACTTAAGTATCTGAAAACTAGATGATCATATCCAAGCTCATCACCCCAATTCACTATATTGTAAGTGAGGACTGTGGTTCCTCTCATCCTGAAGTAAGTCAGATGAATCAGCCTATGGAGTTTCTCGCAGCAGCTGGCTCAGAGATACACATCCAGAATTGTTGAGATGAGTCCTTGTGGTATCTCAGAGACAGGAAATGTAATTCCTCTCTTGCTCCTATCTTTTCCTAGGGGAAGACTGGTGATTTTTTTGCTAGCTCATAGCAGTAGCAAATTTTGATAGTTATTAGGTTTTCTGAAAAAGCAGAAGTCTGCTGCGGCGGCACCCACACCTTCACTTTATTGCACCAGTGGCAGACTCAGCCTGGCCCATGCAGGGAAAATTCATGCCATGTGTCCCATCTTTTAATCTCTTTTTTTTTAATTATTCATTGATTATTTTAAATCTCAGAGGCTTTCTCAGTGTTTTGACACTGTCTTCAGAGTATGCTCAGTTACTAAGAGGGATTTGCCAACTGAAGCTTCTATGTAATTTTGTGAACAGGTGGGGATATGTCAACACAGGGACACATCAAGGACAGCTACATGGTTTTCTGCAGGCAAATGCAAGCTTGTTCTGTGTGTTCTGTGAGCCAGCCAGAAGCTGTGCAATGCTCCAAGCCTCATCAAATATACCCTACTTGTGAATAGCTGCACTGTGAGCAGCACCAGGCCTCATTAGCTTAGGGTTGGCACCTTGTGAAATACATTTTTACCAGCTTGGAGCACTTGACATGCTTAGAATTAGATGACCTAAAAGCCAGCTTTTTGCCATAAATCAATCGCTCAATGTTTTCTTATATCACATTCACTCTCTGTTCTAAGGTAACTAAATCCCTCAGTTGATAAATGGATTTAACAAACACCTTCCTCCTTAAGTATGGACTTTAAAAATATTTACTGAAATTCAAATAATAATAATAATAAAAAAAAAAGCATGAAACTCTCAGAACATTTTAGTTATAAAATCTAATTTCTCAGACTGGAATGAAAGTTGTAGTGCTAAGAGATACATTTCTCCCTAGTGGAAAGAAATTATATTTATTTGGAAAGGAAGTTTAAAATAATTAAGATAGCTTAACTATAATTCCTTTTCCTGGAATGGTAAGACTTTATTACGTCATTACATATCTAGTTTTCCTCTTACTATCTTATTTTTGAGGTAGATTTATAGAAGTTTTTTTTGTTTCTATCAAAAATATAAAATGGCACATTCATGGTTATAAGTAAAAAGCATTTCCTTTTAAGAAGCAGTTTTTGTAATAATGACTTTTATATATGTATCTAAATTCTTAAATTGCTATAACTAATACCAAAAGCCAAATATGGGCTTAGTAAATACTTAAGATGATGGACACACAACAGAACTTCCTCTCTTAGAGCTGGCCTAGAAACAAATTATATAAAGAAGCCAACACAAGTACATTATATAAAGGCCCAAGTTAAAGTTAGTAAAGTTACTCATTTCCTGTGTTTTAGAGAGCTAGATCTTTGGATTCCTTCCAGGAGTTTTGTACTCTAACTTAAGATGCAGAGGAGATGAGAGCACATCAGAAATACCACAGATGCTTAAGCTCTTCATGACTAAGGCTGTGAATGTTTCACAGCTGTCACTGGAGCCACAATCCACAGTCATTCATTCCAGTTGCATGAAGTTTGACAGCTTGGATAGTGTTTTTGTGCTAGTGAATGGGTTAGTTAGCCAATATGATTACGTACAGTGGGTGAACAGCTGTAACAAACTTCATTAGAGAATAATACTTGGTGATTGCAGAGGAGAGAGCAGCATGAAAAGCTATTATTAGCCATGTTGAAGTTGTTTCTCTGCAGCTTTCAAATCTCTGGACACTGCTCTATATTCTCTAGCTTTTTGTTCTCTGACTTGCTCTTTGTACCACAGCTGGATGTGATAATGGTGATCATGGAAAAGACTTTCAGAGGCTATCAAAGTCTGAACATTATACAGAAGAGGAGAAGATATGAATATCATGGCCTTTTTGGTTACCCTAGCACGTGTACCCCTGGCAGATTTTCACCTCTGATACTCAGCTCATTCTATTTCTTTTCTGTGAAAGACTTGCAGGTCTCTTCTGCTAAGGTAGTTTACATTGCGATGACCAGAAACTGGATTGAGCTTGCAGATTAGACAACTAAAGACAGGTGTGAGTTTTAAAGCATCTACCTTGTTTTTAGCTGTATCTAAGAACATAAATTCCTGTTACAGTAAACAGAGATTTAGGACATGGTTCTGCCACTTAAACATAGGTGTGAAGTGCCATTTGAGATCCATGGGGTATCTAACATCTGCAAGGGTTCTGTAGGTATGATGCTGATATATACCATGTCTTCTACCCTCTGTATGAGGGCAGGTAAAATACCCTGGGGTATTGGTGACATCAAATAGCAGTGTTTAGGCTTCTGATTCTGGCCCCAGGCCAATGCCCAGTCAATGTAGATAAATTAAATATCTGCTACAGAGTGAGCTCTGTAACTCTTTACCCTGAAAAATCTACAATAAATGCCACTGAGGTGGTTTAATCTGCAGTCTGAATCCTGTCCTGGGTTTCTGATCCATCCTGATGGTTTAAAATGTGACCAGTCAAATGTTGACCTCAGTGCTGTTGCACATATACAAAGAGCTCAGTTGATTTTCATATACTGTCATGCAGGGCTTGAAAATTCCCTTTAGTATTGCTGTTTTGGGTTATCACAGTTAAGGCACTGGGCCATAAAAGAATTACTACCTTGCAGGTGTATCTACTTAACTCTAAATCATTTGTGGAGTTATTTTCCTTGAGAAAACCTGGAGACTGCATTTGCCTTTCTACAGATACCACTACCACATGCACCTCCTGGTCATCTTGTGATTGAATAATCTAGAAAGTGTTTTTCTGTATACATAGTTTATGGCTGAAGTATTCTCAGCTATCTTTTAGTACGCTGCCTTGTACAACTCCCTACTCAATGCTGGCTCCATCCTTTTACCTTAGCCATTCTTCATCATCCATCCATCATCACTGTTCTGATCAGAGGAAAAGGTGAATCCATGGCAGATGTGCTGGGGTCATACCTACGATCTTGCTTTACTTTCCTTATGACACCCTGAGTGAATGTTTTCACTTTATCCTGACACTTCTGTGTGTCCAAGATACACCACTTTTGTTACCCATCTTTCTCTCCTTATTACTTCTAGGTTCTTTGAATGTTTGTGCTTCATCAGCTTCATCTGGGATTTTTCCTTGTGGCTTATATTCCCAGCTTTCTTGGGAAGTAGGTTTCCTCAAGTTTTTGTGTCTTTAATGTGAAAAGACTTTTCGTTCCAAGTTCCTTGTGGGAAGTGAAGGCACCACAGTTCCTAGTGCTGTTGATTTTACTGATAGTCTCAGTTTCTCCAAACTCTCTAGTTTGGAATAAAGAATGCCAGCTGTACACTTAATTTAGTGAAGATCTGTATTGCTTTTCTTAGCTTTATTTCTTCTGGCACATTCTCTATATCCAGAAAACATGGAGTTTTATGATGATTAAAGCAAAACACAACCTACTTAAAGCTAAACTCTTCAATGCACCAGGCTTTAATATTATTCTGATAGGCCCAGCTTCTTCAAGCTCTTCTGGGAAGCTTTGTCGGCATCAGTTTGGAAAACCGTTGAATTAACTCTCCTTGGAAGAAGTTTCCTTACACTTTTCAAGGTCCATTTTATCTGTAGCATTTTGACCTGACAAAACAAGCCTTACATATTCCTAGTGGAAGCAATAAAGGATTCTCCAAACTAAAAGCCTCCCTTTTTATTCAGTTGCCTTGATTTTTATTTTTCTTTTTCTTCTGATATCTCATTAAATTGACCTCTTGCTTTCCTTCCAGTTGTTCCTACTGAATTGGAACAAGGGCATAATTTAGCTACTCTATTCCTAAAGAGCTTAGGAGATAAATCTCAATAAGTGGGCTATGTATTTTACAGCATTTTCATGGGTACCACTACTGCATTATGCAGTACAATGATTGTGACCTACTGTCAAATCCATTCCCATCTACAAAAAGTTTAGTGTGTCAATTGCCATTAAAAATATGCATATGGAAACAACAATGTGATAGTTCAATCACACCACTTAGATCAGATAATTTGTAATACATGGCTGCTTTCTTAAAAGGTGAAAAAGAAGTTCACCTGAACATTAATGTGCCATTGATTTCTTCACTGGCTGGGGAAGTTCTCACCTGATATTCAGCTTAGTGAATTGACAGACTATTCTGTGCTGCATGCCATATACTGAAATGTCAAAATCTAAAAAACCTTTCATTTAAATCAGTTTGTGTGAATTTTCAATCGCATACAAGTATAACCAATTGTATCACATATAATCAAACTTCAGAAATTGTACAATTTCAGAAAATAATATAATTTTTCAAAATTTACCTTCTACTTCTCTTGTAAGTACTTGTTCTGTACATATGACATTGTTTAGTTCTCAGATTTCTGTGTGGGACTCAATAGCTGTTTATTATATGCCGCCTTTATAGGCAGTGGAGTCCAGATTTCTGCTCTTTTGATCCCAAAATAAGTTTCTAAAATAAGTAATGTGAATTGACACCCTTTTTACCTCCATTAGCTATGTGGGGATACTGGGCAGTGAGTGCAGTAGAAGAGATAGGTAAACGACACAAGGTGATCTAAAAAAGTTAAATGAGATCTGCCCATTTCACCTAAACTGGCCAGATTGAAAAGAATATGCAGGTGTGTCTGACTGCACGTCCGGGCTAATCTATATCACTCATTAGAAGCACATTCAAACTGGCATTTTATAAATCACCATTGAGAGTTTTAACCCAAAACATTAGAGCTTGAGATTCATGGGCTTGTTTCAATTCTCAAAATTTTTCTACTTCTTGCTGTATCCTTGCCATTTCCAAAATGCATCACCCTAGTGTATTACTACTTCTGTGTGACTGAAAAATCACCAGCTTTAGAGCCTCAGTATTTACATTTAGCCTGCAACAGGTAAAATATCAGATCAGAGATCATAACCTGTACTATAGAAAATAGTGTGCATTTGTAACAGGAAAGACAAAGATGAAGAAGACAGGCTTGGATGATTGAGCTTTTCTTGCTCTTTCTTATCTCTGCAACTGCCCTCAACATATAATAAGCTCCATCTTTCCTCAAAATGCATCTCGAAATTTGGCTGCCTTGGCTGGTGGAGCAACTATGATTAGAATGTTGTCCTGTTGTTCTCCTGCCTTGACTTTCAGCACTTCTAAATGCTTTATGAGCTTTTGTGAAAATTTTCTCCTCTAAGATCAAGAAGACTAAAGAAAATGACTGATGGAAGGGGACATGAAGAAAGAAAAATGAAAACCATAACATGCTTGAAATGAAACTGGTAGTAGTGATATCATCTGAAACTGACCTTAACCTTCAACAAAGACCTCGTCTCTAAATAGATGTAGGAATTCCTCCATATTCAGTGAAATGAACCATACTGATTTGCCACCCTAGTTAATGATCAAATGAACAAAAGAGCAAACAAATAAACATTCAGCCGGGTTGGACATAGCCTTGGGTGGCATGGTTTAGTGTGAGGTGTCCCTGCCCAGAGCAGGGGGGTTGGAACTAGATGATCTCGAGGTCCTTTCTAACCCTAACTATTCTATAATTCTTGTGTGCTCAGAGAAGCACAAACTCACCATCAAATGTTTATCGATCACTTAGATATTGTAGTGTGCCTTTTTATTTTTATGATACAAAATGATAGAAATTTCTGCTGCCTTTTAAAGAAAAAATAAACCTCCTTTGATGTGGAAGAAACTGCTTTCAGTAAGATTTGTTCAGCAGTGGTGCATTTGCTTGTCTCAGTCCTGGCATGAATATCAAGTAGACTGAAAATTGTTAGGAAACAGATAAAACACTGCTGTAATAGCAGGAAAACAGGAAGAATCTGCAGTAACCTAGGAGAGTCTGATTTCCAAATGAGTTACTTTGCATGAAACATTTAATAAATAAGATATTTAACACATAAGGGCAAACACTACAGTTACAAATAATGCTCAGGGAAATCATGGCACAGAAACTTCTCATAGGCAGCTGCTAATTTGTAGTAAAGCAGCTTAGTGGAATGAATAAAAGTGATGATATGTTACTTGACCTCAAGGTCAAGGAAAGTCCCAGTCCTGATGTAGTTGCAATATTAAAGTAAATTTTCTCTTGCCTCCACTATGAAACACCACTGGTAGTTGTTGCTGCTCAGTTTGCTTCTTTAAGCCCCTTCTTATTGAAAAGTATGTTACAAAACACTTCTGATTCAGAGGTGGGTGATGAATTTAACATAAAAGTGAAGTCTACTTGCTGGCTGGACAGATAGGTTTTTACCTTGGTAGAGGATCACTCAGTGGTGGAATTGTTGCCATTGACAGATGGATTCACTGTGGTCCAGCTGTTTACTTGGCAAGATCAGCTTTGCTTTTAGATCTCTTAAGCATTTTTGGTCTAGAGGACACAAAAAGGAGAGTTACAGAGAGCTAGATCATGATTTTACATAAGGGAAGGGAAAGAGAAGGATAGGGACTACAATGAGCTAGGGACATGCCAGAAGTAAGCTTGTCTATAGGGAAATGTTACGGTTCTTGGATAAATATAAGCCCTCCTTGATACTGCCAAGGTACCTTAGGAAGTAGAATGTGAAATGGGCCCTGTTAGTGGTAACAAGAAAGGATTTTTAAAGCTCAGACACTCTGAAATTATTTTATATTAGTGACATCTTTCCACATATTCTATTTGGCCCATTATCTGTAAGACTTTGCTAAGTCTCTGGTAATTAAAACAAATAATTCAGTTTCTTAGTTATAAGTCTGTCTGTTATAAGCTATGTTTCTTTTCAGTGAATTTAGCCACTCTTTGCTTTTTAGTCTGAAGCAGAACTGGTGAAGAGATATCTGCACTCATGCTTCTGTTTGAATGTGTTCGAGAATATGTTGTTTATCACTTTGGGATAAAAGGGACTCTGCAACTGTGGAATACTTTGGCTGTGCTGATGCTGAAAAACTAAAGACCACTAAAGAACATGCTGGATGTCTACAACTTGGTCTCTAAACTATTGTTAAATTATTATTAAATTCATGTTAAATTATTTCCATGACATTTTGAATAGGTTTACAGACAGGTCAGCAAAAAATCTTTACAATTCCTGGGAACACTTAGAGATTATAAAACTTCATGCATAATTCCCAATAGGCCATTTGCAGATGACCATTCTATTTGAAGGGCTGAAGCGATTAAAGAAGCTATATGTGCCTTGTGGGACTCAATTAAAAAAAAAAAAATAAAACCAAACATTTAAATTATTGCTTGGGAGCTATATTCACAGATTGGAGGTGACATATGGCTGAAAACAACACCACAAGTGACCAGACAAATTCACCCTTGTGTCTCCCACATTCTCTAGCTCCTGTGCTGTTCTTGCCTCCTGGCAGTATCACTGGACTGCAGAGTGGAGTATCTTAAGGCAAAATCCCTTGGCTTAATCATGACTCTATGCTTTGATATCTCATGTTGTGGCAAGTCTAGACCGATGGCTTTTCTGGAGCTTCAAAGTTCAATCTCCGCATGAAGTAAGGACTCAGATAAGACAGAGCAGGAGAGATCTCCCTTGGTGGGCAGACCTGATTCTCCAGAGAGTTGGGAAGCATGCTGGAATTGAGAGTTGGCTGCACATCAAGCACTTTGTACATTCAACTTGCAGATTCCTAGGAAGTTGTTTCCTTAGTGACAATAACAACAAGAACAATTTTAGAGTATTTTTTTGTGTATGTTTTTAGTCTTTTATAGTACAACTGTCACTTCTCTGCAGAACGAGTATTTTTTTTAGTTGCCTTTTCTCTTTTGTAGCTCAAACTGTCACATAGGAATTCTTTTTGTAGTAGGGATCTGTCTTAATACTGTTGGCATTTTTCAATCTACAGACACTGTGAGAGCTGATGAAACAGATTTTGCAGGATTCTTAAAGTGTCTGCTAAATGGTAGCAAGTTGGGAGGTTATCTCTACAATGTGAGTGGTCTGCCATATATGGTAGATACACCTTAAAGCCTACCCAACTCCAGTTAAAAGGTACTCACCAACTCATTAAAGTCAGCTTATAACAGGAGAGAATAGGAAAACCAAATAGAAAAAAAAACAACATAAAACTGTGTTTAAGAAAAAAATATTGACTTTAAGCTAGCACTCTTCATATTTGCCATTATGCTCAGTAGATTCTGAAAGCACATTTTGGAACCTGATTTGGGAGAGAAAAATAAATGAGCTGCAGAATGGAACTGCTGTAACAGTGAACCAAATTTTTTTTTAGTGTTTGCTGAAGAAACCTTGTCAGATAAACACTCACTCTGCCTTCTGACAATTAAAGACCCTGAGCACAAGCAGAGGAATTTAGCTTTGATTTCCAAGAAAACATACCTAACTGAAATTGGAAAAAATACATGCAGTTTAGAATCTGGGAGAACTTTCAGAGGTCATAAGATGCTAGCAAAATGAGTTGCTAGTAAAATGGAGGTATAATAAGGAAAAAAAATGAAAGGACTTATGAGCTGTGACAGAAGAAAGTTCTACAAAGTGAAACCATAAAGATGGTACTAAAGAGCAAACTCTATTACCATGTCTGAAGTAGGAGTGATCAGCGTAGGCTTTCTCTTCAAGCAAATAAAAGCTGGGCATCTGCAAAAAGTGACCGAAGTCAAAATATGATTCATGCACTGGAGATGTCTCGTTCTTTTAACAGTAGAAGGAGTTTAAAATATCTCTGTTTATAATTTAAGTGCTAATTAACATGTGGGAACTGAAGCCCTGGTGACCAGGAGCAGTACAGTCAGTTCCCTACCACCACATGATACGAAGATATGATGTGATGTCCTTTTTTCAGGACATCACATAATTATAAATAAAATTTAATGTCATGAGGAACTTAATTTTTCCATCCTTAGTCAGTGCAGTGGGGCTTAAAACATTGTGTGCATGTGCATTTCCAAATGTGGTTTTATTTTCTGTTGAATTCTATCAGAGCAAGTCATGATTAAATTGCAAATTGTTATAAAGTAAATCAGAATGCATCTTATAGCATGGTCTAAAAATTATTTTTAAAACATTAACTCATATTTATGTCCACTTAAAATCTTCCTGAAATACCTTCCCCAGGTATCAAAAAGAATTTCCAAACTCTGTGTCCCAAATCAGTTATTATCAAATTTTCTTTTTTTTTTTTTTTTGGGGGGGGGGAGGGAAGAACAAAAAGCAATCTAAAAATGTAAATGGCAAATGGAAATATAGATTGCCTATTTGCTGTTTTAACACTTTGATTTAAAGCATTAATTTAAATTTAAATCCCTGATAACTAAACAGCAGGGTTAATTGAACTCAGAGTCCTGCTTTGGACTACTTGTGCTGATAACCACATATCACACCAGTAGTTTTGAGCCAAATTTCAATCTCTAGTGAACTCTTCCTTGCTTTTATGCAAGTGATTTTTTTCAGTAACTCACCACTGTTAAGTGCTTCCAGCCTAGACTTGAATCTTTATCCTTGCATCAAAAACCTGATCAGGTTTGACTCAGCTCTGAAACGCATGGATGATGAGATCTGAGATTACAAATTGTGCACTGCATGTGCATTTTACATTTAACCACTCAGTGGTATCTAAGAAAATGAAAGTGATTTTTCTTAGCTCCAGCCTTCCGGGCTTTTTCATGGGTGAATATCAAATTGGGAATTAAAAGATTTGCTAGGTTAAATCAGAGAAATCCCGTATGGGCTGCAAAATGATATGTTGGTTATGTATTGAGGAAGGGGGAAGTAAGGAAGATGAAAAAAAAGAACTACAATAAGAGTTTAACAAATTAAATTGACAATGCATTATTTAATGTGCATGACAAGAATACATTAAATGGCAAATGAAGTAGCAGAAGAATTTGCTGCATATTTTCTTACTGCAAAACATTCTTCATCACAAAATTAGAATATATACATTACTAAAAAACATTCTTGCCTTCTCTGTCAAGAGTGATGAATCTGCCAGTTGATGGTTAAAATTATGAGTATCAAGAATGAGTAACAGTACATACAAGAAAAAGGATGGAAGAAAAAGAGTTGTGTTGTATGAAGATCTTGGGTTTATGAGTTCTGTAGCCAGAAGTCTATGTAAGTGCTGTGAAGTTCTGTAGCTGCCTGAAAACACCACCACCTCCAGCCAACTCCACCATCTTGTCATTACCTCTTGTATCTGCCAGCTGAGCTGCTTGCGTGAGCAGTCCCTAACACAATTTTGTCACATTGACCTTGGTTAGCAAAGCCTTATTATTTATGATAACTCAATTTATTTGGTGTAAATTGGGTTAGGCAATGCTTATACAGTCAGCTCAGTGGGCAGTTTGTAGGCAGTACAGCACAGATTAGTGTCTCTAAGCTGACCACGAATAATGTTCTTTTCAGCATGGCTACAGCTAGAGAGAGATGTCCACAGCCTAATGTAGGTGTCAAGAATTGGCAGCTGTTTGAAGCACTGTTATGGGATTTATACACAATGGTGGTAGGTATCTCATTTATATAGAGGGTCAGCAGAAGGAAAGAATTAGTTTTCATGAAGAGATCTCATACACCTTTCAACTAATGTTAACAAGTTCTATTAACTTGCTGGCAAATAGTTTAAAAGGAGAACACTGTGAAAGAATAATTACAAAAAAAATGTGTAATTCACTATATTGGTAATCAGAGGAGATACAGGTGGTAGTCAGAGCTAAATTAATCTTATGTGTGTCTGTAATACTAAAGCTATCTAGGTATGAAGTACTCATTAGTGTTAAAGCTATGACCCCTTGTCCTCATTAGTGATGGGAAAAGGGATAGTGGCTTTAAACTGAAAGAGAGTAGATTTAGATTAGATATTCGGAAGAAGTTCTTCCCTGTGAGGTTAACAACACAATGGAACAAGTATTCCAGAGAAGCTGTGGCTGCCCCATTCCTGGAACTGTTCAAAGCCAGGTTGGATGGGGCTTTTAGCAGTGTGGTCTAGTGGAAGGGAGAACTGGTACTAGATATGTTTAAGATCCCTTCCAACCTAAACCATTCTGTGATTCTATGATTTCTCACTAAAGTCACTTATAGCAGTAGTTGCTATGCTTGTCTTCAGAACAAATGGGCCTTTAATTTGCTTTACGTCTTCACTGATATACGAAATGAGAGTGGTAACCCTAGTGCAAATATGCCTTTTGTCTTCAACAACAGTGCATATTTTCTTGTAGGTAAAATAATCCTAAAAGTGTAAGATTTCCTTCAGGATGTCCTTACATATGTAAGCAAACTGTGTATTAGGTTCATTTTGGAAAACAGATTAAGAAGAGAGGTTAAACAAACCCCAAATTAATTTCCAGTTTAGAGAGATGCTGAACTGGTTTACAAGACAAAGAGGATGATGGCCTGTTGGATTGGAGTTGGATGAGTGACACTAAATAATGTATTACTTTACCTAGGGTTTCTTCAACTACATATTTATGACTTGTACTTCCTAATGTCCTAATTTGGGGGTTTTGGGTGAGGTATTTTGTGTGTGTGTATTTTGTTTGGTTGGTTTTTTTTTTTTTTTTTTTTTTTTTTGCAGAACTGTTTTAATGTAATACTGCATTAGTTTGTTTTAAAATTATTATTATTATTTTCATTACTGGCTTGAAGATAATACAGAATACAATCAATCCTTTACAGAACATAAGCCAGAATAATTTCTGTAAAACCTGTGTTTATTGCCCATCAAAGAAAATTTTGTGATCAATTAGATCCAAGCAATGCTGGATAAAATTAAACAGACAAAGGACATCTAAATTCATGACACAAAATTTTGGTTTCATCTCAGTTGGAGACATGCACACACCCAAAATGTGCAAAATATTATTGGAATAATTATTGTCTGCCTCACACAGCGTTTTCATTTCATGGCTCTTTCTGAATAAAGCAGTCCACAATAAAATATCCAGTTCTTTGGGCATGTCTAATGGCAGCCAAGCTGTGTCCTAGAAAGTCCTCCAGTTCATTGCACAGAGGCTGTGTACCATCCTATCCATACGCCATTCCAAAATTTATTCTGCATGTCCAAACCAGACTCACACTGTGCTGACTTCTGGTTAGCAGATATTTCATTTTATTTGCTGAGAGTGGATCATTCTCTTCCTTTCTTTACATGTCCCTACCCTGTTCTCCCCAGTGAGTTACACATTTCAGAACAACATACAGACTCATTCCATGCTTCATTTACTCCAGCTGGCAACAGACTCTAGAGACAGAAGTGAACTTCAGGATATGAAAAAAGAAATAGCATAAAATGTGAACTCATCTTTTCTCCTCCATGTGGAGGATAACTTTTATTTTTGTCTGGTCCCTCAAATGACATGCTGGTTTTTGCTGCAGAATACACTCCCAGGGGACAGCAACAAGACCCTGAGATGCAGGTTCACTAGAATGGGCTGATCCAGAAAATAAATGTAAATGTAACTCAGAGTTATACTGTGTTACCACTACATAGTTCTTACAATTGCTTTCATGTTTGAAAACAAGGCTGTCTCAATGGTTATCACGCTATTAGCTAATGCACAGACGAACCATTAAACTTTGGCTTATATTTTGCTAGCTCACTCTTACAACGTACCACTGGAGGTCTCTTCTTTACTTGATTGTCCTGGTCCACCTTTAGTTCTCTGCCTTACTGAGAATGAGAAAGCCCAAGAAGGCTACTTCCACATAACTCTCTGCCATCTGCAGGCACAAGGTTCATTAATAATGCAGGCTGTAGAAATGAGGGCTTTGGGACATCTTTATTTCTCATCTTAATAAATTGCATCCTTTTCAGGCTGCTGAAGTGGATCTCAGAGCTGGAGATCGATAAAGCTTTCTCTTTCTTAGGTTACTTTTCTGTTTAAAATATTTTTTTGTCAAACACTGGCTAGAATGGGCAGGTGTTTCTTTGAGAAATCAACCTGTGAAGCTGCGCTTGCCTACAGCAATGTTACTGTAGTTATTTTAAGAGCTCAGAAGAAATCCTCTCCACAGATCATACCAGGAAGTAGAAGAATACTGAAGAACAGCTGTATTATATGCTATGTTGAAACTGTGAAATCTTTGGCCAAAATCCTTTCACCTAATGTGTTTACGAAGTGTCAGAGTTTCATCCCTAAAGTGCTTGAAAGACACATGATGATCATCATGATGATAGAAGCATACCAGTGCTTAAAGGCCATATATTATAGTTAATTGATTGGGGATTTCTTGGTTGTTTTTTTTTGGTGTTTTTTTTTTTTTCTTTTTTTTTCTTTTTTTTTTTTCTCCAGGAGCTACTTAAATAATCTTTGCTTTACATGACTGCTCCACCAACTTCTCAGACCTCTGTTTCTTTGGTGTCATTTCTGCTTAGCTTATATTACATATTCTGAAAGAGTGATCAGGAATTTGAATTAGCTTTCCTGGAAAGTGTTGGAATTACTGTCCCTGAAAGTGTTCAAAAACCCTGTAGATGGAGCCCTTAGTGACATAATTTAGTGGTGGACTCAGCAGTCCTGGTGTAACAGTGGGACTGATGAACTCTAAAGGTCTTTTCCAACCTCGCTGGTTCTATGATTCTATGATTAAACTCAGGGTTGGTGCAAATGAAGAGCTGAACAGAACTGAGACTTGCATTAATGTCAGAAAACCAAAGGGGCGATGTTGGAGCAACAAGAAAGAACATACATTACTGAGCACTTCACATTATTTGACCTTATTTTGCAGCCTGATGTAAAGATGTTACTGATCAGCTCAGTATAACTTTAGCAAAATTTTACTGTTTGGGCTGAAATTTTTAATGCTGTGTTTCAAATCTGTCTTCTCCTTTCCTTTGTCCCTTCCTTCCCTCCCTTGTGATAGAAGATACAGAGAACTAGGACATAATCTGATGCTTTGAGATATATAATTTACTTGTGCTCTGAACATTTTCTCTAGACTGGTCTTTCTATGCCAGACCAAATGAAGGAAACTTGGTCTGCCTTTTGAATGAGTAGGAGCTTTTCTATTGAGGCCTGAAATCTTCCTGTTTGTCCATGTGTTTAAGCCACTACCACTCTCATCACCTACTATCAAGAAAAGACTTCAGTGTCTCTCAATTACCAGGAGAAGGAAAGATCAAGAACATGTTGCACTTTTCTCTTCGCAGTTCTCTTCCAAAGACATGAGCGTTTTCTGCGCTTTCCAGTGGCTGGGTAGGAGCCAGCTATGAGTCAGAGGCCATGTGATTGGGTGCCTGTGTCTATTAGTACTGCAATAATCCATGTGTCAGAGAAATCAGTTTGCAAAATACATTATATAGAGTTCTCTCAAAATTCACACCTTTTTTGATTATCCTTCTCTCTCTGGAAGGCACTTCCGGGACTTCTTTCTACTGATGATGCAGAGCTTTATTCTAATTCCCAGCTTAACATCTTCTTATCCCAATACTGACTTTAATTTCAATTGCTTTTCTTCCTCCTTTGCTTATATTTCTGCTATGCTCAGGGCTATCCCTACTCAACACAGACTCTTCTGAGCTAATCAAGTTTTCTGCTTTATTAGATCTGTTTGCAGAAATAAGTAGTACATTGTCCTAAAGCAAGGCAAATCCATGTGTCACTAGGGTGAATTGCTCATCTTTTGTTCACTGTGGAGGGAGTTGAGGGAAACTGTTGAGGGAAACTATCTTGAATATGGACATTTCACTTTTAGACAACTAAATTTATGTGACATGAATTCTATCTCTGGTGTTGCAAGAATACGTGCTGTGGAGGGTCTTAATACTGTCCAAAAGTAATGAGTTCATTATCCACAAGATGGGATACAGCTGGAAAAACTTAGGCTGTTTGAGGTGCAGTAGAAAGGGAGGATAATAGGAAATATGGGTGGAAAAAAGTTATTATGCAACTTGCTAGTGCTTTTGCAATGACTTAACCTTGTCTTTCAGGGTAGGAATGAAACCAGTGTTGTCATCTCCATAAGGACAGAAGAGACAGGTTTTTAATCCCAAGTCTGTTCTGGGAGGCATTTCCCCAAGAACTGGATGCTACGCATTTGAGAAATTAAAATAGTAGGGTAATAATTTTCTCTACCCAGTGAGAAAACAAGAAACATTATTTCTGGTTTTTTTTTATCACCAAGGAGGGCTGAGCTTTGGCCCATGAAAACTTTCTATGTTATTGTTTTGAAATGTAGAGGAGCCCAATGGATATCCATCTGGGACATCACCAATGATTACCAAGTCAAAATGCTCATAGAAGTGCAAGTTGTTGTACTCAGAATGGCATTGCTGCTTGCATTAGAAAATGACAAGGTCTTGTACATATAAGATCAGGAAAGATAACTTGGTCATCCTTTCTGAACATCTTGGAGCAAATTCTCCTGGAAGGCATGCTAAGGCATATGGAAAACAAGGTGCTTGGTGACAGCCAGTATGGCTTCATTAAGAGAAAATCCTGCTTGACCAATTTGGTGGCCTTCTATGATGGGACTGCAGAACTGATGGACAGGGGTAGAGCAGTTGATGTCATCTACCTGGACTTGTGCAAAGCATTTGACATTGTCCCACATGGCATCCTTGTCTCTAAGTTGGAGAGACATCAATTTGATAGGTGGACCACTTAGTGGATAAAGAACTGGCTGAATGGCCACACACAAAATTGTGCTCAATGGCTCAATGTCCAGCTGGAGACCGGTAACGAGTGATGTCCCTCAGGGATTGGTGTTGGGACCAGTCTTGTTCAACGTCTTTGTCGGTGATGTGGACAGTAGGATTGGAGAAAATGAACATGAGCCAGCAGTGTGCACTCGCAGCCCAGAAAGCCAACCATATCCTGGGCTGCATCAAAAGGAACGTGACCAGCTGGTCGAAGGAGGTGATCCTGTCCCTCTACTCTGCTCTTGCGAGACCTCACTTGAATGCACTGGAATGAACTGAAGTGGGTTGCCTAGGGTAGTTGTGAATGCTCCATCCCTGGCGGTGTTCAAGGCCAGGCTGGACAGAGCCTTGGGTGGCATGATTTAGTGTGAGGTGCCCATGTCCGTGGCAGGAGGATTGGAACTAGATGATCTTAAGGTCCTTTCCAACCCTAACTATTCTATGATTCTATGACTCTTTAAATAGTGGAATGCCTTGTCAAAGATACCCCTGGTATTTTCTCACAGCTGGCACACATGGAGACTAGTTTGGGTCTGAGGAGCAGTGGTAAATTCATAATGACAGCTTTATCTCAAGATAATCTGTTCCGTACCTTAACAGAGCTAATTGAGGCTGTTAAGAGTGGCATCATGCTCAAGTATACATATTATCTTGAATTAAGGAATTGGTTTGGAGATATGGTACAAGTACTACACTTAGGATGATCTTCAGATGCAATGGGAATAAAGGACTCTGGTCCAAAGCCTCATTCTTCTGCTCTTACTCTTTCCTCTGGCTGTGATGGATGTCTGATCAACAGTGATGCTGTTGAGCAGATATATATCCAGCCAGATGGGTTCAAATCAGGGACCAATGGCAATCTTGATCCATAGGTAACAGAGACCTTACAAGCTTCTATGTAATAATAAACAATAGATACAGTTATAGCCAGGGCAGGAAATGAAGACCACTAGTTAAGGAAAGCAAATTAATCAATTAGATCTTGCAAAAACTGTGATATACCAGATAAAGAACACATTTTACTGGCTGTGGAGTAATGATTTTGAAGGACCTTGCCAAGCAGCACTTAAAGCTCTGATGGAATGGAGCAGCACATAGTTACCTTTATGATCCCATATTAGTTGCATATTAGCTATGAAGTGCCACATACATCACAGGTGCTTTAAAACAGTAATTGACCTGCCTGTGACGATAAAAACTTCTTACATAATTTTTTACTTTGCTTAGTAATGCTTCTTAAATGAGTGGTAGTTTGTAAATAGTTCCCTGCAACTGGGAATCCATGGTCTTTAAAGAAGTCATAGTATTTCACCAGATCTCCGGCAAAGTTAAAAATATAAGAGCACAATAAATCTTATAGGTAATACAATAGGCAAAATAATGCCAATCAAGGCAAAAACTGCTGGATTAATTTTATGGGTGATGTTAGATGGGAAATCTGCCAAGAACAGCAATCCTGTGTGCAGGGAGTTATTAATTATGTTCCATAGCTGCTGGTTTCATAAATCTGTACCTGCTATAGTTGCAAAGATAAGCTAGAAAATCTTGACTTGTAGATGAATAATCCACTTGTGTCTGCTTGAATTTTAAAATAGCCTGAAATAACAGTTCCAAAAAATAGACTTCCGTAGTCATTATAATGTCAAAAAATACTGTGATATCCAGACCAATCATTTAGATGTCAGTAACCTTCAATGGTTTATCATATGTGTATGGGTGGTGCAGCATAATATGAAGGAAAGGAATTGTTGTATCGTGAACATTTTTATTACCTATTAAAGCCAGGAATTTTAACTAGAGTTTGGTTTAAAAAATCAAGTGTTTGTTAGTTTTATGCACTGTGTTCCAGAAAGGCATAAACTTTCAAAGCTCAACAGCAATTGGGCTTTATGATCACACATATGAATGAATGGGATATAGTGGATTTGGATTTTAAAAAATTTTTTACAATGCCCTTACTGAAGAAAGATTCTACTAGAAGGAAAGTGGGCATCTACTGGATGGAATAGCCTTAATTTAATAGGTGTTCACATATATTTTGACTTATGGTAACTTCTTGTGTATGTTCTTTGCCTCTGGTGAATGCAACACAATGATACTTGCCTTATCAGCAAAACTAAACCGAAACTAAATTGTAATGACTTCAATTTGATGTGAATCAAGAGATACATATATACTTGCTGCATATCATCTGTGACAAAATCAGTTCGTATAACCCCTAAACAAAAATATAAAAAAAGCAGTAGGAGTCTGTGATTCTGTCTCAAAAAGTGCCACAATGAGCTATGCCAGCCTAACCTTATGTAACATCTGAAAGTGAACAATATGCATAAATTGCACATGATCAAGAAATGAATCAGATCATCAGAAAGTGTAAATTAAGATCTTTGTCTTGGATTGAACTGAGCAACACGTTAAAATCTGTTCTAGAACAGTTTTGAGACGGTGGTGTTTTTTTGAAATATTAGAAAAATTCTGTAAAGCTAGATGACTAGGAAATAGAAGAGCTGCCAGGTTACACAGGAATGATTAGGAGTGTACTTTGTAAGGACAAATTATAATACTCTTACATCTTCAGGGATTTCAATTTAATTGAAACCACTCAAGGGAAAAGAAAAAAAACACTCCACCAAAATTGTAATTGGGGACAGCTGAAGTAAAACACACAGAAGTTATTAGTCTGTGTTAATAAAAGAAATAAAGATAGTACTGAAAGTAAGAAAAGGCTGTGACGTAAATGGAAGTCAGTGCTTTGGTTTGCTTACATTTAGTGCTTCAGATTAATTAAGTCTTAAACTTCAGAGATGGAATTTTGTCTGCTCTCTTCAGTCTGAGTATGCAGAAAAAAAAACCAAACCAAAATAAACCTCAAAGCAGCAACTCACTTTGTCCAAAATGAGAAATCTTGCATTAGGGTATAGAAATTGCTCTCCTGAGGATACTTCTCTCTTCATTGATTGTAAGCAGAGCCTGGCTAGACTGAGCTGAACTATAAAGGTCTAACGTTTGGATATGACCAATCCTATTTCATGTTTTATTTAATGACCAGGGTGACAAGACAGAGTGCAACTTCAGAATGTTTGGAGGTTATACAAATTTGAGAGAAGTGATTGATTGAAAAGATGGTTGGTTGTGCTGTATTTGGAGGGAACTGGACAGATTGGAGAAATAGGCATAGTGGAACCTCATCAAGTTGGAGAAATGCAAAGTCCTGCACCTGAGAGGAATAATCCTATGCACAAGGACAGACTAGGGATCAGCTGTTTGGAAAGTAGTTTTGCAGAGAAGGGCCTAAGGTGGGGGCAAAGTGGATCCTGAGCCAGCAGTGTGCCCTTGTGGCAAAGAAGTCCAAAAGCATTGTCGACTGCATGAAGAGAAGCATTGTCAGCATGTCAAGGGAAGTGATACTTCCTCTCTCACAGCTCTGGTGAGACACGAGTGCTGGGTCCAGCGCTGGACTGCTAAGTACACGAGACACATGAACACACCGCAGTGTGCCCTGAGATGAGCTGCAAAGATCATTAAAGACTTTCAAGGACAGGCTGAGGGAGCTAGGGCTGTTTCACCTAGAGAAGAGGAGATTCATGGAGGTCTTATCAATGTGTAGAAATACATGATGGGAGGGTGTAAAGGAGACGGAGCCAAGTTCTCAATGATGACTTGCAAGTGGACAAGAAGCAACAAGCATACATAGATATATATGAAATTCAATTCTAAAATAAGAAAATATTGTTTGGTTGGTTTTGGTTGGGTTTTTTTTTTTTTTTGTGTTAGAATGGTTGAGTACTAGGGCAGCTTTCAGGAAGTTATGGATTCTCAACATTCATAACGTGTTTAGAAATGGGTTTGAGCAGGGGAGTTGAGCTAGATGATCTCCAGAGCTCCTTGACAATCCCCAGTTCTGTGAGTGCTCCTTATTAGTTATTCTTCTTGCAAAACCACATTGCTCTGATTTCTTTCCTATGCAAGTCCTTGTGGAAATCAATGTAATTGATAATCCTACTTCATATTCATATTTGAACAGCTGGATTCTCATTTGCATATGGAAGCCTCAGCATCTGCAATTTATCATCTCCTAATTTTGTAATCACACCTTCAACTTCATTTTAAAAAAAGGAGTTCTAGCAATATTCATAGGGGTTTTCTTCATCCTATGAAGGAAAAGTAGTAATCAAAAAACTATTCCTCCATATAGGAAGTGGACTAAGTGTTGCTGGTAGACTTGTTTGTTCTTTAAGACCATAATGCCTAAGCCAGACAGCTAGTTGAATATATTTTTTTCAACTATTTCCATACAAAGTTACTGCTGGTATAGTGTTAGCTCCTTTTAAAACTTGTTTCACAAAGTCAAACACAACAATTTTCATAACAGTGAAAACATTGGATATTAGAAGAGACTACTTGATTGCTTCTGGTGTTAATGTACATTTTGTAGCACATGACCCTCCCCCCAAAACAACTCATGTTAGAACAATATCTGCAAACTGCACCCTTCCTTATGAACAATCCTATGACCAAATCAAGGTTGCTGGTTGCCAACTCTTGCAGACAAAGGTATGGCATTTCTGCCTGAGTCCCTCAACACATTCATGTATAGCTGAAAAGGGCTGACTTGTACCTTATATCAGTAAATCCTTTCTCAAAATCCACCTTTTAGACCTCCTGATGTAATTACCCTTTAAATCCTGTTTTGTCATTGACAGCAGACATGTTGAGTGGAAACAAGGACACTAGGGACTTTTGCAGTTAAGCATGCAAAGGGAGAAAAGTGAATAAATGTCTTCTTGTTTTTTTAAAAAAGGTAGAACAGGATTCTCAGCTGCTATGATTCATGCAGATGCTTTAGTTTCAGTAAGCTTATAAAGATTAATGCAAGTAAATTGTGTGAAAACAACCCATGATATTTAAACTTCAGGAAATAATAAGTGATATATTAAAGACAGTAGAATGACCATAGTGGTGTTCTTTTTGTTTACCTCAATAGGATTGCTTCTTATAGACTACTTTCTATGGGAAACTTTAAAGCTCTTGCTGTGAGGTATTTAGTTAAATTTTCTTACAGCTTTTGTTACTTATCGTAGAATCAACTAGGTTGGAAAACCATTAAGATCAGCAAGCCCAACCATTGCCTGAGGACTGCCAAGTCCACCCCTAAACCTTATCACTGAGGGCCTCATCTGTACAGTTTTTGAACAGTTCCAGGGATGGTGATTCCACCGCTTCCCTGGGCAGCTTGTTCCAATGCCTGATCACCCTCTTGGTGAAGAGATTTTTCCTAATATCCAATCTAGATCTCCCTGGTGCAGCTTGAGGCAGTTACCTCTTGTCCTATCACTTATTACGTGAGAGAAGAGACTGACCCTCACCTCACTACAAGCTCCTTCCACATAGTTGTAGAAAGTGATAAGGTCCTTCCTGAGTCTTCTCTTCTCCAGACTAAACCACTCCAGTTTCCTTAGCCATTCCTCATAAGACTCCTTCTCCAGACCCTTCGCTAGTTTCATTGCCCTTCTCTGGACCCACTCCAGTGCCTCAATATCTTTCCTGTAGCGAGTGGCTCAGAACTGAACACAGTATTCAGGGTGTGGCCTCACCACTGCCGAGTACAGGGAAATGGTCACTTCCCTGGCCCTGCTGGCTGTGCTGTTGACACCAACTTATTGATTTCTTCTTAAGACTTTGTGGTAGGTCAAACTTTACTCTTGGGTTTCATATTGCTGATCCATATACTGCAGAAGAGACTGGAGGTAGAGTTATTCTGTCCAAATTTAGATATCTAAAATGTTCATATCAACATATGAGCTAGCTGTTAAAAAATCCTTTGCACTCATGGGAAAGAGGTAGAAAGTTTAAAGTAGGCATCTAAAACAAGTCAGGCAAACAGTTTTCTTCATATGTCTACTTCTTTCCATTGACTATATAAAAAGAAACTACATGGAAGTCATGTGAGTATGTGTCTTCTAGGTGCTAAAATTAGGTGACACGTCACTGAAGGGTTTCTTCCCCAGCTATGCTTATTTCTTGGTAGCAGGTATCTCAGTTGACATGAGGAAGGTTCACCATGACCTTTAATACAAATTATGAAACTGGCATTCTACTAGTTTTAGGAGGGAAATAATAGAATGTGCTGGATTTAGCACCTTGTACTGAAAGACTGAAGGCAGTAAATAGAGTATCAATTACATAATTATCTCTTCATATAGAAACCAAAGATGTCATTCTAGCAAAATTTTTGCCATAAAAAGCTGTGGAGTTCTTGTCCCTGAGAACTTGGAAACATCAAGGGAGTGATCTGTGAGCCAGACTGACTGGTGATGGCTGGAGTATTGTCCTTGGCATCTTCTTTCTTTTTCACCCCATCATTCTCTACCCATCTTTATTCCGCATAGGGAAACATTCTTCATGTCACTGTGAAGTATTGGGATAACTCTGCATGGAGTGGGTGACTTTGGTACACTGTACAGTTTCAGTCTGCAAAAGCTCAATTGATCCTGCATGTTGTCAGAAGCTTTCAGATTTCCACAATTGTGTAGTAGCTTGGCAATGGTGCAGGAGAAGGATGTGGTGGGCAGCCCTGATTAAACATTGAATTAAAATCAATTAAGTAATGAACTCACATTTGATTACCACTGGACTAAGCAATTGTGGATCATCTTTGAAATGTATTGCTTTACTTTCAAACCACTGGCACACATCCCAGTGGTCAAGAAGCCTAGCAGATCAGGTTGATTTTTTCTTTTGGGTGAGGTAACAGCTCAATGATAATTTGACCCATTATTTGATACGGGTAGATTTGATTCTTTGATGCCTCCTTAGGAGCAGGCACATTCTACTTGTAAAACCCTTAAGTTCTCCTTGGCTTCTGACATTGTATTGTATACTTGGCACTTGCGGACTTCTCACAGTGCAGTTCTCCTCACCAGCCTTTTTCTAATGTGTTCCACATATGAGCTAAACTCCAGACATTTTTTTTTAGATAGGGGAAAGAAATGGGCACTTACAGCAGAACATATTTTGCTGGAGCTTTTCCAACCTGCCCTTGAAGTGCCTATTTGAAGTAACACAAGGAGTCTGCTATGGCACTGAAAGTGTCTATGGTGGACAAATGAATCCACCTTCATAGGTGAGGAATTACCTTCTTAAATCATTAACTGACCAAAATACGTATATCAGTTAGGCTTGAAGTAATTCCCTGAAGCTCATTCCATTTTAGTAACCATCAGCTGATTTTCAAATTTGCAAACACTTCAACAGATTTCTGTTTCACCAGTGATAGTTGAAGAGTTCTTTATACTGGGAAACTGTATATGCATAACTGAAAGATTCAACCCCCATGCTGTTGGCTATTCTGACTTTACTAATTTTAATTACAGTAGCAAATGAAGATAAAAAGCCAGCATAAAGCATCAGTATCTCTAATTTTCTAATGGGATTACGGAATTTGGCTCCTAGATTCTATCCAATTGCATTTGGTAGCCAAACCCTATTTGGCTACCACTGACATCAGAAGACAGTATATAATTCAAATTTCCCTTCC
The DNA here is from genome assembly GCA_032466535.1 of Forpus xanthops. Lineage (NCBI taxonomy): Eukaryota > Metazoa > Chordata > Aves > Psittaciformes > Psittacidae > Forpus > Forpus xanthops. The sequence goes on from JASSUY010037209.1 coordinate 32,325, forward strand.
AAATTCTATATTCATATATTTATATCTTTCCCATAAATGGAAATGAAAATGCTTTATAAAAAATTTCCTTTATTTTTAGAAAATTATTTTTTCTAGTAAAACACAGCTGATAGTCCCTGCTTATGCCTTTTCTTTCTAATATGTGGACTCTACACCTATGTATATCATACATGCTAGGAGCTGCTAAACAATATATACAGGTTCTGTTGCAGGTCCAACGTGTAAGTTCACAGAACTGGTAGTTGTTACTGCCTAATAAACACTTGAGTTTATGTGGCTGATATGAAGGCCTCAGTCCAGTTCTTATGCAGGTTTCCATGACTACCTTGAAGGCAAAAATGAAGTTGATTCTTTTACTTTCTCTGCAAAATGTGAAAGAAAAGCAAGGAAATATTTTGCAGATGTTCATGGTTTAGTGGGAGATGTCCCTTCCCATGGCAGGGGGGTTGGAATTACGTGATCTTGAGGTCCTTTCCAGCCGTAACTATTGTATGTTTCTATGTTGTCTCTTCAGAAGTTCCTTTGAAACTAAGATAAAACAGAAAACATCCACTCTCCACTTTTCAAGCCCAGTTAATGCCTAGTTAACGTAATACTGGGTCTTCGAATATTGGGAAGAGTGTATTCTGAAAGTTGCCACCTTCTTGCTGGCTATCTATCTGTTTAGTCAGTAATCTCATCTCTCCTACTGTATTTAAAAGATATTTCTGATGTATTACAGTAACAGAATACAAGGATAGAATTCAATCTCCAAACCACTCTCTGGCCTTTCTATACTGGCCTGCACACAGGAGTGTAAATGATCAAGAAAAATTTTTAAATTCAATGTCTGCTAATGCATCTGTTTTTCTGCTGCTTCCATTAATGGAGTGACTGTTTTTCCAGATCCTCACTGCTGAATGTCACCCACAGATGTTTTCTGTCCTCCTCAGCTGAGATCTTATCAGTCCTTCATTATTTGATAAACCATCAGAAATACAGTTAAGTAGTTGAATTCAGCACCAGAGCAGAGCACAAATGACTGATCAACTGAGGATGGCAGAAAGTAGATCTGTCTAGAGGGAATTTTATGAATCATTGTTCTCTGTGTTTAGTCAGGGTCTGGACAGAGAAGACAAAAAATTAGAGAGAGCTTAATTAACCTCTTTTATTTCTTATTTTTTCTAAATACTGATGTCTTGGCAGTATGTCACAGTCAGTATAAAAATTGAGTGTCCCCCGTTCATAAAAGTTCATTTGCATTTCCCTTTGTCATTTGTTTATTTACTTCCTGTCTTTGGTCTGTTTTCTCCTTTGTTGTATTTTCTCGCATTCCTTCTGTTATTTTAAATATTTTTCCAATACACCCTGATTTTATTTTTTCTCTGATTGTTTGTATGCTGTATCCCTGACTTGTTACTGTCTATAATGGCTTTATTTTTTTCTCACAAATGTTTTCTTATCTGTTTAAATTTTTCTGTAGTTGTGAAGATGAATGTCAGTTGTGTTTATGCCCATGGAGGTGATAAGTGGTGGCGTGTAGGAAATCTACATCAGACAAGAAGACCTTAAAAGGGGCCTCAGCATTCAAAGGCTTCATTTACGTTTGGAAATATAACAGAAGAACGAGAGTTCTCTGGCTCTGAGACAAACTGGTGTGGCACAGCTCATGCACATGTGGCTAAACTCTCACACCTTCCTAAGTAGAAATGTTGCGCCTAAATTAGGATGGACATTGCCAAAGGACCTTTGGCTGAGTTTATCTTGGACAAATTAAGTCAATAGGGTAGAAATACACTGAAGAGGTGTGGTGTGCTAACCTTTGTTGGATGCCTGTTGCCCACCAAGCTACTCGTTTAGTCTCCTCACCCAGACAGGGGAGAGAAAAATTTCTTGAATGAAAAATTGGTAGGTGAATTATGGTTTGGAGTGAGTGGGATATTTTAAACACTGTTATGGCAGGAGTTGCTAGGACAGAGCTAATGTCTACTTTGCAATTCTGTTGATGTCCTAACCACCTGCCTAGCTCCTTGGCAAAGACCAAGTAATGGTTGTCCATATAAGTCAATCCTGTATTGTAGATGTATCTTTAACCTTACAATACAATTCATTCATTTGCAACTCTATTGCTAGATTCTCAAAAAGACATACAATTATTAACAACTCTGGTCATGGATTTTGTTACCTGGACAATTGATCTCTGTGAATAAATCATCATGTCATACAGTCTCCTAAAAAGCCCCCAGACAGCTGTTCTTTTGAGATATTACTGAAAATCATGACGGGCAACTCATGACTTCAGAAATGAAGCAAACAGTTAGGTTCTTTTTCTGGTTCAAAATAATCCATCCATCCTGCCTTTTCCTTTGGGTACAATTTATGTTTTTGCAACTACAGAACCTGTTTCAGTAGTTTCCATGATACAAGTAACATCATAAAACATATCCTTTGGCTTTAAATTAAGTATCAAAACCAACTGTTGATAGCTGCAATTCACACAAATATGACTACAAGTATGGTTGATCTTTAATATGTACAACTCATAGTTCAAGTTTTGGGTTCTCTGTTCACTGTCCACTCCTTTGTCATTCCCTTGATGTTTATTTATATTAATTTTCCTCTTTCACTGTAGAGATCTGTGCCTTGACCTGAGGACCTTGATGAAAAATTCTGCAGAGTGCTTGTGCTTCAGCCCAAATAATAGTGTGAGCACACAAAACTTGACTGAAGTTCAAAATTAAGAGAGAAGATGGCCATCAACTGGAAGATCTGCTTCTTCATTCTGATGCTGCTTCCCATGGTAAGGAAAAATGTTTTTATTTGCATTGTACTCATATAAATAGATGTTCTCAAGTCCAGCACTTGATAAGAGTGAAGGATCTGTTACTGACACTGATTAATACTCCCTTGTGTATGCAATAGAACACTGATCACTGCTCATCCTATAGAAGGGCAGGTCCATTCCTTCAGGAGATTTGTTCACTATTTGTATCTGAGATTAAATAGAAATGAAATAAAAATAAATACATAAAATAAAATGAAATAATAACTGAAAAAAATTTTGAGGCTCTTGCTTCAAATCCATTGGCTTAGTTTTTGCTGGTTTATTTTCCAGGCAGATGGGATGAAATTAGGGAGAAAATTTTTATCAGCTCAGTGAAACATATGACTCAAGATATTTCAGCCAGTGTTTTTGAATGTCTCTGTATTCAGAAGACCAATTTTAATAAACTGTGCAAGTGGGCCACTAAATATGCAAGCACTCAAAATCTTCTATCATTTTTCTCAAGATTGTCAGCTCTTCATGAAGATTACAGGATTTTATTTTAATCATAAGCTTTTACTTACTAAGCAACGTGCTGTCCCACCAACCACTCTGTCTTAGCACATCTGAAGATTGTAACTCTATGCCTGCCTGTTGTTCCCCTGAACAGTGTGGCTTTATTTACCCTCATGTAACAGCCATAAGGCCATTGAAGAAAACATGCTTTTTTCTAACTGTGAGGAATAATATATAACCACTATAATAAGCTCATCTCGCATTTCAACTCAGTTCTTTCCTAGACCAGGGCTAGGCTTTACTTTGGCACACAAACATACACATTCTTTCTTCTTTGGTTATATTTAGAGACCACTTTAATTAACTGCATATCTGAAATGTAACATCGTTTAGCTACTTTCTGTAGAATAGGATTGAAAATGGTAATATACTTCTGTTCATCTAAATAATACAATCCCTTATGATATATATTATCTGGTCTTTAAATTTCTTTCTTATGCATGACTCTTCTGCATATTGCCTAGTTTTCCTGGTCAGCTAGTAGGTATTAATTATTAGCTAAGTAAATCTGTTTAATTTTTATACTTTATCTCTGAAATATATTTGCATTAAACTTCCTCTAAGCTAATGTAGAGGGGAAAAAGCCCCACATTTAATATGTTTTGGATGCTTACGTTAGTATGAGATTCTTATAAAAAGAAGTTATCTCAAATTCAAATGCTGATTTTTGGACATATATTGGATTACCTAAACACACCTTGTAGCTTCTGGTTTGAGACCCAGAAATGACAACCATCATGTCTCAGTCTCTTAGAACCTCCCATCTTACAGCTAAGCCAAAGACAGCCTCAATGCTTCCTCATCTGTGTTATTAAGATGCATCCTATACCTGGTGAAACTGGAAAGCATACCAGTAAACCTGCTGAATTCCTGGGTATGCAGCATAATTTTCAGACTGGAAATAAAATTAAGTAAATGGTCATATGAACGGAAAGGCAAAGACATTTTTTTTTTCCATGACCAATGATCTTGAATGTTTCAAGACTCTTGGTGTTCAGCTTGAGACAGATAAAAGATGTCTTCCTATTCAGAGGTGAACAATTTTTAATTAAGGGAAATAAATGTGACTGAATGTATCTCTTGAGCTTTCAGATGGGTGACCTTCCTGGCAAATGTCAAAGGATAAGTTTCCAGTTCCTAGCATTTCAGGATGAAACTGTGGTTGCTGAGCTGGATAATTAGTGATCAGCTCCAGCTTTTGGAAAGAACAGCTGTCTAATGAAATACTGTGAAGCAAACCAGAGCTAATAACGACAAATATGCTTTTGTATATGCTGTTTCTGCAATGTTTATGATCTTATTTAAGAGTGCCAGGTTTTATTATAATCTCTTGCAGAAACCCAGATACTAAAGTAAATGATTGTACACACGTAAACTTGTGTATTTGCACACACACTTTGCTCAGTGATTTGTGCCTTTGACAGAAATTGTAATGTAGTTTGTGTATAGTATTTATTCCTTATTACATCTCGAAGTTTCTTTTCACAGATGGGAGTTCTGGAGTGATATAATGTTACTTATGGTTCTTTCCTTGCTGGGACTCTTTTTGTAATGGGTGTGGTAACACATTCTCTCCACTGGAGGACACACTCTTTTCAAACCACCTCTAATGTGCTGTGCTGATGTACTCAAATTTGTACTTTTCTGTCACACAGATTTTCAGATTTTCTGCCAGGGTAGTGTATGTGACTTTTAAAAATTACAGAGTAAATTTGAATGTCAGCCTATCTTCCCAGAAGTTCCTGAGAAAAAAAATAAATTTCATTTTCATTGCTTTCCTCTAAACAGATCTGGTACTGTTCAAGAAATCTCCTGTTACTCTCAAGGTCAGCTCCTATTCTCTGCAGTTGGGATTGATCCCCATTTTGTGGCCCATGTCTCCATCCCTCATAGTGTGGCTCCTGAACCTTTGTACCTGCTTGGATGTGTAGTTTTTGGCTTTACTGATAGAATGAACCACATTCCATTTTACACACAGGAAACCAAAAAGTGCCCAGACTAATGTCTGCATTCATAAAAAAATTCAAGAAAAGGGAAAAAGAGGACAAAGTGTTTTAATGGAAAATTCTAGGTAGCTTCAACAGACAGACCAGACCACAAGAAAATAATATACTAAGATATATTTAGAAATTGGCACATTAAGCCAGTTATAATTGTCAGATACTAGGGTGGTTAGATTTTTCATGTGTTTAACAGATTATTCTGTATTTGCCAATCACAAAGGTATTCTACGTTGTTATTAATCACTTGGAACTGAAGGCAGTATCTACAATGCATTTTTAGAGGATTTATTGAGCTTTGTTTTTTCCCCTTTTAAACGCTTTCCTAACTTTAAATGCCTGTGTTGCTATTTTAGCTGGTTTTAAGCCATTTTTTTGTTAGCAAGCTTATTTCTTTTCAGTCACTTTCATTTTTTTTTTGTCTGAATATCTCCTCTTTTCATTGGCACATTAGTTTTCTTCATCTACCTATTTTTTGCTTCTAAATTCACTTTCACTGCCATTTTTGTTGATTTTTCATTCATTCACCTGTGATAGCAGTGGGCTTGTTTTTTTCATTGGAAGTATTAAAAAAAGTCATCATAAAATTATTGTGGAGATGATAGGATCCCAAACCATCATTCTTTTGTCTGGTTCCAAATATATTTGAGAAACAATGGAATTCATGAGTCACAAAGTTGGCTTAGTATATGAACTGAATTTTAAATGTAACTGCATTGCAGGTGTTCTAAGTGTCTGTAATAATTCAATCAGATGTATTACTTCAGCTAATATTTGGAATTTCTTGTGGCATTTTTAAAATTGTTAAGAATAAATGTTTTAAATGATAAGATATTCTTCATAGCATTTCATTAGCTGGCAAACATGTTCATTGACCTCCTTAAAAAAAAAAAAAAAACAAAACAAAGCAAAAAGATATTAAAAAGAAAGGTGTAAGTGATGCCTCTTTTATAGCAGCACTGAAGTACAATCAACATATGAGGGTCAGATGGCCAAATACAGATTTGAATGCACAAACAGCATCTCACAGATCAGAGAATGAAACCTTGATCTGATTATGTTTGATCAGTTCATAAAGAGGCGAAGGCAGAAACTAGATCTATTTGTTAGACCCTGTTTACTGAAGGGGATAAAATTTCTCAAAGTTTTTTAAGGGTGTGTATAGTCTATGGAGCAGAGACCTGTCTGTATCTTCCATTATTTGTCTGTAGCAGTCACTTCCAGCCTGCCAGGCTATGTTCAAATAGGATCATTTATATTTCAGTTTCTGTTATTTTTTAAAGATGAGAGTCAGGGTATTCAAACACACTATTCTACTAGTTTCTCTCCACCCCTGCTATGTTTGTTAGAGCATCCATTTTCTGCTGCATCCCAAATGTGAGTTTCCTCAGGCATGAACATAAGATGGTCGTGTTGGTCCCTGCTCTTTAATCAAACTGTTTTTTTTTCCATGCAGGACTTAATGAGACAGCTTTTAATTACTTCATGTGGCTTATGATTTATAAGATCTCATAACCCTATTCAAATTCCCTTTAGGATTGCTGCTGTCTTTAACATAATGAGGAGTTACATAGGATTTCCCTATTACTTACTTAATGCAAATGCAAATATGTACAAATATAGGTAGGGAACTGCTGGGAATGTTCTCCAGAGGAGAAAAAACTCAGCTAGCCAAGACATTACTGCTGCTATAGATTTTCCTTTTTAATACAAAGAGATAGTGCTGGGGGCAATCATCAGAACATAACAACCTCAGAAAACCCTATGCCTTTTGTAAAGAAGAAAAAAAAAGTCTCAGGATGTATAAGGTAAGAGAAAGGGATAAGAGAAGCTTAAAAATTTCTTGTATGGTGTATCGCAAAAAAAAAAATCTGAGAAAATCAGTGTTACAAAATTATGACAGTGTCCTCGATACAAACCACCTTTCAGAGACACAAAAATTAAAATCCTGGTTTCCAGATGCTTCTTAGCCTGTCAGATAGGTGGGACAGGTACTTGCAGGGAGTGACAGTGATGGATAACTCAGGGTGATATCTCCTCCTGAAATATCTGTTAAGTCCCTGGGTTGCTTTTTTTGAGAAAGCCTAGCATGTTGGTTACTCCTGTTTAAGATGCCTGAAGCTGGTAGGAGACCTTGATGTTGTGTTGGTACTCTGTCTATTACACCTCCACTTGTAAGCTCACACTGGGCACATCAGGCGTCAGTTACAGTTATTGCAGAAGCTCAAGAAAGACATGCTTGTTTAAAATGGCTTTTAAGGTTACTAAGTTTGTTTGCACAAAACATGAATGACAACCAAAAAAAAAGGAAGTCTAGAAATACACATATTCTACCAATGTGTGGTTCACAACATAATGCATAAACACATTTGTACATGCAGATTTCCTTATTTAGTCAGGCAAGAGGTTTAGGTGTTAGAAACACATGGCAGCAGGTTACAAAGCAGTAAATGGTTGCCCTGCATTAATGTGTTCACTTTTTCCTTCTGGTTGTAGCAATAATTTCTGTGACAGGCAAATAATATGATAACACTGATTTAAAACATTAATATGATTCTTTTCCCTGCTGGTTTTGTATTCATGAGCTTGGAGGAGCATTGGATGAACAGGCTAATAACAAACTGGGAAATAAATAGAAGATTTCTTAGAAATGGAGCCTGTGGAAAAAGTCAGTGATTTTTCATGTTGCACAGCTATTAATATCCAGCACCTGGAGGGATATTATCCAAGTCACTAGCAAGGGTGCTACTGCTCTGTTCTTCCTCTGGTTTGCTGAGTCAACAGCCTAAGAAAACTTACTGTGAAGTCAGCTTGAAGAGATAGTTGGGGTGCCAAACCAAAGCTGCATTTAAAGGAAAGAGAAAATGGAAGCAAAAGAGCAGGAGGAGAGGAAAAGAATATGAAAAAAAAAAAAAATAACAACACCACATTTTCATTATTGTACTGTTAGGGATTTGGGCTTCTCCTCCTGTCCCTCTCACCATGGCTTTTAATAGTTTCTTCTCAATCTGTGAAATAAAGACTGCTGCTTCTCAGAGTGGATGTATGCTCTATAGCAAGAATTGGGTTTTTTTCCTAGGGATCAAGCAGCGCTGCTGTAAACCTGCCTGGGGGAGCACACCAGATCAGTGCTTGCCCCAGGTTTACACACCACAGGGTCTCCAGGTGAACTGTCCAGAGGTTACCCATGCGACATTCATAGGATTAGGAAGTAGATGCAAGACAGCATACAGTGCTTAAGACTGCTTCTAGGGCCTCTTTTTCAAAGCCATAGAGATGTGGCTGTTTAATAAAAATCTATCAGGCCCATTAAAAAACACTGCCAGCCATAAAGCCTAAGTGTTGCTGTCACTGTAGTCCCCAAGGGCATGGGACCCAACTCAACAAATCCTTCTTTGTTTCTCTGAGCGAGGAGTGAATAATTCACTCCAGGGTAGCTTGTGCTCACACT
>JASSUY010037209.1:46731-66475 GCA_032466535.1 Forpus xanthops
TGCCCCCTGCTCCAGGAGGGATGGGGAGGAGAATCGAAAGAATGGAACTCCCATGGGTTTAGATAAGAACAGTCCAGTAACTAAGGTATAACACAAACCACTGCTGCTACCACCAATAATAATGACAAAGGAAATACAAGGGAAGAAAATAAAACTGCTTACTGCCTGATGACCAAGCCGTGAACTAACTCTTCTGGGTTCCTGCCCCTGGTTTTTACATCCTGGGCATGATGTGCGGTGGTATGAAATACCTCTTTGGTCAGTTTGGGCCAGGTGTCCTGTCTCTACTTCTGGCTTCCCTTCCTCCCTGCAGAACATGAGACTCAGAAAGTTCTTGGTCAGCCTAAGCATTACTGCAGCAACTAAATCATTGGTGTTATCAGCACTGTTCCCCTGCTAGAAGTCAAAAACATAGTCCTGCACCAGCTACTAAGAAGGAGAAAAATGACTGCTACTGCTGAACCCATGACAGGAAGAGGGACTTGAACATATCTGCCTGCACTTACTATCGTTAATGTGGAGTAGTAAACTCATGTTTGGGCTTTAAAGGCCTTTCTTTCTTTTTCTTTTTTGTGGCGCTGAATAATTGACTCTTGTTTAAATATGCAAAAATCCTAAATGTGTGAACATTGCAGACAGCTGCAAAACATCACTGCTGAAACATTTGTTATCCTGGGACAGCGCCCTGTGCCACCAATCTCTACATCAAGCATGCCTTTTTACCTACCAACCCAGGTTACTGGCTTAACACTTTAGATGCCTTCTGAGGACAACAGGAGATATATCATGAGGATAATAAAATGCATCCTGAATCTGTCCATATTCACTGAAATGTCTCTTATCTGAGCACATTTCTGTAAAGCAGTAGAACAGAATATGCAGGAGTAGAATCTGGGTCAAGAAGAGACTCTGAGAGTGAGACCTGTGGCTTATCTGTCAGGGTCTGAAATGCATCCAAATCCTGCTGGTTTATTTGGAATGAAGTCACCCTTTAAGGTGGAAATCTGTTCTTAAAAGAAGGCCATCTCTATCACTGAATGTTTTCCCTCCTTGAATCATATCCTGCAGTGATATAGAAGTAAAATAGGAGTTTGAGATAGGGTATGCAATCTGGCACATGCTTTGTTTTCTAGTGATTTTGCAGTTATTTTGTAATACATCATATTTCTGAATTTCTTGAAACCTCCTTGAGATTGAGCTAATGAAGTACAGTGTCACTGGTAGATTTGCTAAGAATATCTCATGAGCAGTACACATGTGAGAAATCCATTGCTGCATGTGCTTTATGCTTCTAACAGACCAGTGAGCGGAGTAGGGGCTAGGTCCCACATATCTCCTGTCCTCATGTCTGTCTCATGGGAAGTCTCTGTGCAGTTTATATATCCTCAAGCCATGTGAAATATTTGAATAAGGAATCATGAAGAGATAGGTATCCTACCTTTTTCAGGAGATGGTAGCATTCTCACATCATGGTTCATAAGAACTTTGAGTTAGAAGTTATAATGGGAGCAACTAGCAAATAATGCATAATAAAGTTGATACAGCAACTAGTAAATAATAGTATTAGCACATAAAATATTAGGAAGGGAAAAAAAAAAAAAGAGAAAACTTTGGGAGGGAGAAAAAGGGAGGTATATGTCTAACACACCTGCAGCTAGAACTGATGTTACATTGATGCCCAAAACCTTTACACAGTGTGTTACCTATCTCTCCTGGGTTCAGCAGCAGCAGTCATTTTTCTCCTTTGTAGTAGCTGGTGCAACGCTGTGTTTTTGACTTTCAGCCTGGGAACTGTGCTGATAACACCAGTGTTTATAGTTACAGATTAGAATGTTTTGAGCTGACCAAGGACTTTCTGAGTCTCATGCTCTGCCAGGGAGGAGGGGAAGTTTAAGGAAGCAGAAACAGGATACCTGACCCAAACTGACCAAAGAGGAATTTCATACCACAGCATGTCATGCCCAGGATGTAAAACTGGGGGCAGGAGCCCAGAAGAGTTCAGTTCATGTCTCAGTCATTGAGTGGTGAGCAGTTGTGTCCTCTTGTATTTTCCCTGGTCATTGTTGGTGGTAGTGGTAGCAGTAGTGGTTTGTGTTATAACTTAGTTACTGGATTGTTCTTATCTCAACCCATGGGAGTTACATTCTTTCTTCTCCACATTTTCCCCTCCCCCGAAGTGAGGGGAAAGAAGGTGGGAGGAGTGAGTGGGCGAGCATACTGATTTGCAGCTTAAACCACGGCACTATCCAAAACACCATCTCGGCTTTTGGGGAACCAAACCTATCAACAATGTAAAAGATAGAATACAGCAGGGTTATGTGGGTTTTGTTTCTAACAGGAGAGATATACTGGGGTGTATAAAGGGTATAGCTGGCCCACTCTTAGTAGGCAGCATTGCTGCATATTCTGTCCAGTGTGTGATGTGGCCTGGAGATTTCATTGCACCTTGCTGGTTCCTCTCTCTGTCTCTCCTTTTATACAGCTGCTGCTCTCAACTCCTTAGGAAATGAATTTAGGTTGGTGGGTCTGGATTTTTTTATAGTGTGCAAAACCAAAATGCCACTACATGTCACAATTCATCTAAGATGTTCTACAGTTCAACTCTTGTGATTTAAGAAAGGAATCGAGTCTTATTGTACTTCCATACCTCTCAAGATCCGTGAAAATGTCAATTATTACTGTCTGCCTGTTGTGGTTTTACTGTGGCTAATACATATGTCCCTACTGATAGTGAGGTTGGGTGTGTAAGTTTCTTTTGTATATGAAAGTAATGATTTAGTTTGTTCTTTGAAATACAAGGAATGGGGATTGAGCTCCCAAGTCATACTCCATCACCTCTTCACTGCATATTCTTGAGTTGAGGCACACTTGAACTGCATTCAAACAACAAGACATGGTCCTAGTTCAGAGCCGTATGTTCTCAGGTTCTGAATATATGGTATTAAGGTTAAAGAAAAAGGCCACATCTCCTATTGTAAATCATTAATTGTCAACATACATTAGTTGAGAAGTTGATTCCTTTAATGAGACAAATGTTATACAGTGGTTAATGTGGTTTCTTAGCATTCAGTAATATGTAGTGCTTCTTTAAACAGATATTATTTTAAAGCTTACAAATGCCCAAGACAGAAATGTTGAATGTGGCTAAGTTACTGTGAATCACAAAAATACAAAATACTGTCTGCTGTATCACTGGAGGGAATTGTTGGTGGAACTTACCACCCCTTTGGCAATGATTTGTCTACCCAGAATTTATTTACTGTCATGATATAGCTGCATAGTCCCAGGGATTATGTTTACTGAGATTTACATTTAAATGTTACTGTTAAAGAGCTCTTGCCCAATATTTAAATGCCGGTTTGATCAGCCATGATTAAACCATGTGCTCAATGATGGTGTGCTACTTCTGCTGGCCTCTAAAAGCTGGGATGATTGACTTGGAAAAATAATGCACAGTTTCCAAGAAGTGGGGTGGGAATGGGATTCATTAGTGCAATATCTACAGCTAGAAGCAAGCACTGGCACTGCAAGTCTTTCACCATACAATGTTTTTCACTCAGATAACAGATTGTAAATACTGACCAACATTGGGTGTCCAAAACATTAACTGGCTGTGAGAGGAGCGTCTGATGCTGCTTCTCAACAGTGCAGAATTGGTGCAATTCTAAATACAGAAATAAGTTACCTATCATTAGGCAGAGAATCATAGGAATAGGAGCCCTGTTTTGTTAGATCACCTAATAAAGGAAGCATTAGTATCACTCTTTGTGGTATAAACCTTGACTGAAATATTACAGTAGTTAATAACTTTAAACAGGAAAATTTTGGATTTTTCTATCATGTTGAAAACTCATTTAATATCTTGTTTCATCCTGCTCAAGTATGTTCATATATCTAGACTTTTCCTTTTTTTCCCTGTTGAGCTGATTTGCATCACCTTTTAAATTTTAATTCCAAAATAGTGAAATAGTTCACAATGATATCTTAAAGCTGAGTAAAAACTTTATGAGTAATCCCAGAACTGTATTACTTGGATGACACCTCTGTTCCTCAACTGATCAGTGCAACATTTTATACTGTATTTCACATTTGTACACATATATGCCTGTTAATGTAGCCAACATATGGGAAAGTGCAGCTACATTATAATCTTCATAGTCTCAGGCTGGGACATAGGAGGAACAAGGCAGCTCACACACCGTGACTCTAGCAGCACTTTAAACAGTCACTACTGTACTTTCCTCCCAGACAGGATCTGAGGACACTAAAATGGTTTATAAATGCCACTTGAAATATGACTCTTCTCTTTCTGTGGTAATTTGTTGTTGTCTTGTGGTTTTTTTTTTTTGTTTGTTTGTTTGGTTGTTTTTTTTTGTTTGTTTGTTTTGTTTTGTTTGTTTCTTTGTTTCTTTGTTTCTTTGTTTTTTCTGTGTATAGCCTCACTGATGATCATTAGGAAGTTTTCTTATATTGCCTCTCCTCCTTTCTAATCCCTTCTGCTGAACTTCACACTGGCTTATCTCACCTCATTGGTGCTCTGACACATCATTCAGTCTGCTCCCTTCTTCATGAGTATGTATTTTATTCTCCTTGAGTTTTTACAGTTACATAGGGGCAAACCCCTCTAGAAACAGAAAGAAGAAAGAAGTTTTTGTTGAGAAAACTAATCTAGGTACAGTCTTTTGTGTAAAGCTTTGATTCCTTGTGAGACTTGAGTGGGTTTATTTGGTTGTGGGTTTGTTTTTTTTTTTTCTCTCCACTTTGGCACAATATCTGAAATAATGTCTCCTAGCACTGAAAGGAGGGAAGTTGAGAATGAGCTTGAGCACTTCCCATTACCACTGTTATAATGAGCTCTTTTCCTCCATTCTTCAGTATTTTCCCCAGTCCCAAAGTCCCTTCGGGGAATGTTAGAGTGAGAGCTGTAGCTCTATGCACTTGCTGGAGCCACCTGTGGGGAGGAGTGAAAAGAAGTAATCTGTGTGATAGTTGAGGGCAAATAACTTTAATTTAATTAGTAGATTAATTAAAGCTTTCTCCCTTGGGTAGGTTATATGTGTGTGTGTGGGTGGAGAAAGTGTTTCTGCAGCCTCCTGTAGCTGTTCATCACGCATTTCTGTTCCAAGTGTGACTCAGATGGAGTTCCTATTGAACTTGCTGGGAGCCTGCACAAAACAAATTTCCTGTCTAAGACCTTTTCTCTTCAACGTTTTGTTTAAATGTAATGAAGTATCAATGGGCAAATAATAATGACTAATAACAAGAACTTGCCTTGCAAATGAATGTGGCATCCGGCAGCACGACAAATGCAGATCTCCTAAAATCTTCTCTGTTTCCCAATGTCCTCACAGTGAGAGAAGTCTTACGTTAGCAGAGAATTCCTCAGCCTTTGTTCAGTGCAACTCATCAAGAGGTTGTTTTGGTTTTTGTTTTACTGTGATAAACCATGAAAAGCTAGTTGGTAGCCTTGACTCTGCACACTTTACATAGGTCCTGAAGAAAGCAGATTAAGGTCAGCAGTGTCCTGAGCTGTATTAACAAGATGAAAACCAGTAGATGCAGGAAGTGTTTATACCCCCCCCCCCCCTCAGCACTTGCTGGACCAGTTTTTGGATATTGCATCCAGTTTTAGGCTCCTCAGTATATTAAAGATGTCAGCCAACTATAGCAAGCTCAGAGGAAGAACACCAAGATGGCCTGTAAGGGGAAGATGAGGAAAATGAACTTGTTTAGCTGGTGGAAGGAGAGAAACTTTGGAGGCAATCTCGTGGCAGCCTTACAATATCTATGAGGAAATCACCAAGAAGAGAGAGGCTTTTCATTATGGCACATGGCAGAAAAACAGTGGACTATGGACATAAGTTGAAATACATGAGGTTTATAGTAGGGAGAGGCCTTTTTACCCTGAGGATAAATGAGCATTGGAATAAGTTGCACAGAGTTGATTAGTCTCCATTCTTGGAGTTTTCATAAAATCAGATGGAAAAAAAAATTGAGAAACCTAGTCTCATCCCATTGCTGACCCTGCTGGGAGTGGCAGGTCAAGCTGAAGTCTTCTGGAAATCCTTTCCAACCTGAATTATCCTGTGATTCCATGATTCTGTGTGAAAGGTGCATGTCACTGATAGATAGTTGCCATAGCTTCACAGCCACCAGAGACAAGGATATCTGGATGAAGGCAAAGTTTTATGAGGATCTGAAGCTTTAAATGTTGTAAAGGGACTGTCAGATTTTCAGGCCTAGGTTGACCTCTGAGGAATGAAGGAGGAAGACATCTAGAAAGAAATATGGATAGGGACCTTAGGTGCATGTAGGGATAGGACAAGGGCAAACTGAAAGAGAGTGGATTTAGATTAGATATTAGGAAGAAGTTCTTTACTGTGAGGGTGGTGAGACATTGGAGCAGGTTTCCTAGAGAAGCTGTGCTGTCCCATCCCTGGAAGTGCTCAAGGCCAGATTGGATGGGGCTCTGAGCAACCTGCTGTAGTGGAAGGTGTCCCTGCCCATGGCAAAGGGATTGAAACTAAATGAGCATTAAAGTCCTTTCCAAACAAAACCATTCTGTTATTCTGGGTTTCTGTGTCTTACTTTGAGCCATATTTTTATCATTGGAGGAGAAATTCTTAGGAGCAGTAGGAGAAATCCATTTTCTGCAATAAAATCAGTAATCAGAATTAGTTTCATCTCAAGCACAGTATATCTAAAAAGATTTTTAAACACTTTTCCAATGAGTGGCTGCATTCTGCTAGTACAGTTTTGAGAAATGATGTTTGGTATTGCCCACTATTGGAGATAGGACAAAGGTATACATCGGTTAAAATTAAGGTACTCCTGTGGAAGTCATGAGCTATACTGAACATACCTTACCATGCTCAAAAAAGATGTTTTTCAACTGATCTTCAAGATAAAAAGCCAGTTAAGGTGAACTCAAAATAGGTTTATCCCAGATTGCATAACACATCTTTTATCCAGAGTTACCACTTCAGAAGGTATCCATTGAGTGAAGGGAACTGTTGATTATGCTGCTTCTATTTTTTAATCTGCAGTGAGACATGCATCTCGCCAGGAGCCATCAGTGTTAGAAGGTAACCATATCTTAAATTCATGTAAGCCAGTTTGAAAGAGATCAGTACAGTTTTTGGCAGTGTGCTCTGTCAGGGGTTTGTCTGCACAATTTATCTAAAGCATGATGTCAAGACTATGCTGCAGATAGTGCAATTGTGCCTTAGTTTGAATAAGTTTCTAATCACTTTACACTTTCACTTAGCCTGAAATATTTTGAAATCACACTAGTTTGAGTGCCATTTACATAGGCAGACAAAACCACAGTCAAGTAACAACGTAAGGCCTTACTTGTTGGAGTCAACAATTTTTTCGTCTGCCAAGGCAGTGTTGTGGGTACCAGTAATGATGTAAATCAGTTCTGAAAAATACAGATAATCAGAGCTCCTTTCCAAACACCTCTATTTTTAACACAACATGTTCCAAGTCTTGGCCCTGGTTTGACCAGTTGAATCATTACTTGATAAGGAGAGGGATTAAATGTAGTAATGTGGTTTCCATGACAAAATAAGCTTTTTTGGCAATGCTCACATAATAATGTGTCTTGTTTTGAGCTAACATTTTAAAGCTGAAAGTCATAATAGAATTAATAGAAAGTGTAAGTCACTATGAAGAGAGTGATCTAATATATCTAGCAGATTAAACTCTTGCCTTGCGTTATTTTAGAGACAACATTTAGACAAAAGATGAATCAGACTCTATTTCTTCTCTATGTTGATGTAAAATACTGTCCATGAGGGATTTATTGAAGGGTTTTGTTGTTGTTTCTTTGCTTTTTCTTATCTGCATTTCTTTACCCCTCTCCTTGGTCATGGTGCCTGATCTGGTATATCATGAATGGAGTGGAAATACTCATTTTGAAAAGAAAAAAAAATGTAATCAGGACTTTAGAGGCATAATAAATACAGATGAGGAAAGAACAGCTAATGGTACTGAATTGCCATATTTGATAAAGTCTTTGTAGAAATTAAAATACCAAGTGAATTGCAGAGTTCACTATCACATCTTTCCTCTCTCCAAAACATATTGATCCTGGAGTTTCTTAAGAATACTGGTGGTTTTTCTTACTAAGCTGTACAATGAACTCATATTTTAAAGCAATTGTGAATATTCTTACAGAGAATAAAATGAGAAGAACAGTATTTCTTTAATAACTGAATGTAGTGAAAGACAGTTCAGGTTTCTTGACTAGCCTTCTCTGCACTGTTGGCCCACATGATGATTAGTTTGAATAACACTGAGACCTCTTTCAATACCCAGCTTGGATGTGTTAAAAGATTTCCAAATCCTTCCAGACACCAAACCACCTTTTCTATGCACAAGTCTTTATCAGTGACTATGAACATGGCACAGGGATAATGTCCAATTCATAGAAAATGTCCTGGTTTTCCTCTGAGAAGACCTTTATCTACTTGCTATGACTGAGGAAGTGATTTAGGTGGCAAACCATAGATGTTTTTTGCTATTAGAAATACCCTACAGTGTCCAAAATATTCTGACAAAGGGCAAACATAAAGGTCCATGCAAGCCGCTGCAGCTGGAAGTTGAGTAAGATACTCTAAGGCACATCTAGACACATGGTCTAGACTTTTGTGCTTAGACTTCTGACCTCCTCACTTTGGGTACAGCTGTATATTATTTTCATGGACACAGTGCATAAATCAGAGAAGCTACATAAGCAGAATGTTACGTTTAAATTCATATCCTTTGTTTCTTAGTGCTAGTGGTTAGGAAGCACCTTCCTAATGTGATCCATTTCTCTCTCTCTGGTGTCACAGCCTTGCTTTTGGCTCCTTGGATGTATTAGTAAGGCTATTCTCTCCCTATTTGCAGGTTTATTGGACATGAGGGTCCAACGCACAATGTCACTGGCTTATACCACACCATGCTTAATGGGAGGCACAGTTTGTGCTACATCTTGGGAAGAGATTTTTGTTGCAGAGCCATTTCTGTGAATAAATCTTTAGATCTTTATGCACCAAATCAGAGCTTGTGTTGATGTCTTTCCAGTATGGAAACCTTGGGGAAAGAAAGAAGTTGTCCTCGAAGTTGCCTTGTTTCCAGTGTTTGATATACTTGAACCAAAACAAGAAGAAAGCAAGTTTATTTAAATTTTCTGCTGAAACAAGCTGACAACTTGTCTTTATTTCTATGATCAGAGAAGCGTGTGGAACTTTTTTGATCTGCACAATTCCTTCTACAGGGTTGCTTCCCTCAAGCATCCATATATTTAAGCAATGTGTTGTTTAAACACATGACTCTAGAATTTGCTAATCTGATTTCACATACAGCTAGAGCAGGTCTGGAAGCAGCATAAGTGTGTTCACCCTGGTTCTTTATTAAATTTTGTGTACTAACTATGGCTTTCTTAATGGAACAGACCACATTAAAGCAACAGCTTGAATGTGTGAAAGGGTGTATGTAGGCTGTAACATAATAACATGATTGGTCTTAATAATACCAAAATGTCAAGGGATCAACAAAGAGTTAAATGTTGCAAGTTACACACCTCAGATGCCAGTTTTAGTGGTGGCCACCTCAAGAAAAACAAATGAAGAAAACCAAACCTTCTTAATTTGTTGTACATCTGTAGTGTGGTAGCTGGCTACTTTTATCTGTGTTCTTTCAGAACTAAACAGGCATTGATTGCACATACTGTATTTGTACCTATACAAATACATGCCTGGTGTGAGTCAAACTCCTTCACTCCATGGAGAGTAATAATTTTTTAAAAAGTTTGAATTTCATGGACTGTTCACTTGGTTTCTTGATTTTTTTTGGTACATGTCAAATTATTCTTTAACTGCATGTATCACGGATATCTTCTGGGAAATTGAAACTGGGTTGTCTACTGAACTCAGGAAATTGCAAATGTCCTTGAGGCAAAAGAAATGAAATCAGGAGGCCATGAAGTTCAAGCTTACACTTCCATTTGAATTGTTCTCTGCTGTTCAGTTGCTGAAGACTGACTCAACAAATTAAAGGCTCTACCACTGCATAGTTAATGGAGAAACATGAAACATGTGGATCCTTTCAGGAAAACATGATAACATTATAGGATCTCTGCATTCAACAGAGAAACTTTTTGATATTAACAAGCCAAACCTGGTTTTATTTTCTCAGATGCAGCTTCTTATTAATGGAGATGACAGGCAGCTTCGACTCTCCCCTCTGGCTCTGAGATTAATGTTTCTTCTCTTTCTTTGTTTTCTGTCTCAGTTTCCTTGTTCCCCAATATTTATATATATATTTAAATCTGTTGAAGACTGCTACAAAATAGCATAAAAATGGTTATGGAAAGTCACATCAAAATATTCTACCAATAGTGAAAGCTACAGGGACAAATGAAGCACATTGATGTAGTGCTTTCTCAAATATATCCTGACCTAGGCTTGCTCAGATATAATTGACTAAATTTACTCAGTTTAGTCAGATAGATCTGCCTACAAGGAAAAACAACAAAATCAACTTTTAACCTTAGGCTTTCCTTATAATGAATCAGGTCCTGGTTATGCTTTACCTCTACTAAAGACACCAAAAATAGGAAGGATAAATCACACTCTTTTGTCTTCTCACTATTGACTGAATCTAAACCTTCCTCTTAAAGGTCTATGATCACCCAATAGAAAAATGTGGGCATAGTGAGTTTCTTATTGTTTAGTATCCTTTCCTAGATTTTGCATAAATACATACATATATGTGTTTTGAACTCCTATAACATTTAACATATACAATATCAAGCTGCAAAGAGTTCAGGTTAATAACAAGTGGGTGAAGAAACTTCACCTTTTTTTATTCCTATCCCACTTGCATAGAAAATATTTGTGGGTTTTTTAATTATTTTTACTACTACTACTACTGCATGACAACTTTTCTAATCTGCATATGCTGAACTGTATAGAAACTGTCAAATTCATTAACTGACAATCTCTGGACAGTCCTTTCAGATATGAGCAACTGTGGAGAGCGAAGCAGTGCCAGTGGCAGAACACTTGTTTACTTCTTATTTATCTTTTATCTTTTTAAAAGGTATTCTAAGAACTTGAGTGTCAGCCAGTGCAATTTTCTCAGTCTTCATCAGGGTTTAGGGGATATTGTAGCAAAGCCCTTAAGTTCTTGGGAGATCCTAGAGATCTGTGACAATATATATTTTCCAGGCTCTTGGGAGCCCTTAGAGCAGAGCAATGTTTGTTTTGAAGATAAATGAATCTAATACAGTTATGCCTGGTGTACCCCATGGGGAAAACAGCTGAAATTCATCACTGGGATTTTGGAGATGAAAGTGCACAGCATTATCAGTTCCTACAAATGATGAGTAATGCTTTCTAGTAGTGGTTCATTAGGAAACCCTTTCTATCTTTGATATCGGGGTGGTGGCTTGTACTATTACAAGGTCAAAAGTATACATCAGCTCAGTATCTTCTATCACCAAAAAAAGTGCAACGCAAGCTCCACCAAACTGATTACGCATGCCTTAAGATTTACTTTAAGTTCATATTGGCTGTGTGGTGGCAGTTTGATGCACTAATGATCCAAACTGTTCACTCCATTCCCTTTATTAGGATGTGAGGGAAGTAAAGTTGAACAGTGTAGATAGGGCTTGAAAATCAATTGAGGAAGATTGAATTCAAGTATTTCTTTACCTGTTTTCTTGCTCCTACTTAGCATGTCAGGGAAAACAGACACCTTGACAGGTATACTCTGCTTCCTCTGTAATTCTCCATTGTCGAGAGCAAAGGAAATGGGATGGCAAATATGGGATGGGAAATATGAAATATGAAGCACAAAAATTGCTTCAGTGTAGCAGGATGACCTATTCCATTTTCAACCCATGTGCTGATTTTCGCAGTGCTTTTCAAAGAGTGTAATTTGAACCTTAGTAGTGCCCCTATAAAATGATCTAATGAAACCTGAGCTGGTATTGCCCTTGAATTGATATTCCCTTAAACTGATATTCCCTGGCCACTGTCTGCAATACGAATGAAATCTTGTATTGATTTCTGGGAATGGATCACATTTTTTTTTTATTGCCTCTTTGGGATTGTCTGCATTCTGTTGGTTGCAGTGTTCCTCTTATAAGATAACTTATCTTTTATTTTTTTTCCCCACTGTGGTGTTTGTGGTGTTTTTTTTTCTTCTTATGGTGGGCTGCTTTAGGAAAAAAAAAAGAAAATGTTTGGATCAAGCCATTTTTGTTTAATTGGCACTACATTCTCTTTTGGCAAGAAAGTTGCCTTATATTCACTGAGAATAAAGGAAGAAGGAAACATTAAGGAATGGACAGGGTAAAAGACTGGGAGAAAGAGCTTTTGATGTAGTTTTGAATCCTGAGTTAAGTTAATGGTTTGTGCAAGGTTCATGAGAAACTGGTGCAAGATCAAACTGAGCCTCAGTTGATTTCTGATTCCTCTTTCAGTTATTTCTCTATTTAGAGATATATTTGCTTCAGCTTTATATGAAGAAGTAATACAATAAAATAAAGCAAACACATTAGAAATTACTCAACAGGGAGAACAACATAAAAAGCCCAAACAATTTATAAGAACTATAATTCCAAAGTTTGGCCATAAGATTGCTGGGGAGGGTGAGGGGTGGAGGGGAATAAGTAAATGATTGTTGCATTTTTTTTCTCATCTTCTAAGGTTGTTTTCTTTTTTTTTTTTTTTTTTTTAAATGGGACCTCAAAACTTACTGCTGTTGCCTAAAAAGCTCACTATCTCTTTGAAGTTTGTAATGTTCTTTTTCCACACTTTTCCATATATTGCAGGTTACAGCAACCCATTCCAACTGCATCATTAAAAAGGAGCAGGAGACTTGTCTGGAGAAGATACGGAGGGCAGCTGCCCTGAACCCTCTCAATGACTCTTCTCCAGGTGAGTTTCAGCTTGCAATAGACCATGCATATTGAACTGATGAATTCTAAACTTTTCCTGTCATGTCTGCAGGGGTTTTTGGCAATGCCAATGCAAACATCTTACGGTAAGAGGTGGAATCACTGCAGCTGAATGAGCTTAGACAAACATTATAAAGGCAAAAAATCAATCAATGGGGATGCACCAGAACAATTACTGGTTATTATCAGAGGTCAGGAATTTGCTTATTGCTTTAGGTGATGCAGTAATATATGTCTACAAAATCAATCTGAAAAATTAAAAAAGAAACATCAGGTCTGGATAGGCCTTAATAGTGTTTGTGTCTTCTGCTTGAGCACGTGGCAACAGTTTTTGGGGACTAGATGTAAGACTAAATCCGTCATTGGTCTGTTCTGTAACAGCTTATTCCCTGCTCAGCTCAGTAATAGTTTGTGCCTCTAGCACGTGATCTGATGATATTTACAGGGATTAACATTGCGATGACCATAATCTTGATGAAGAATACTTGTGCTATTGCTAAAATAAGGAACTGAGGCAGCAAGCAAAGAAGTTAATAGCTTAATATCTTGCCTCATTTCTCACTGACTGCAGCAGGAGCTGCCTGTGGCCAGCAATAGCAAGAAAATGGCAAAGAACTACAAAGAAATTAATTGGAAATCAGGGTCTGCTTTCTGAGTCCTGTCCAAACTGCTTCTATTGTGACTAGAATTAGTAAAACTACAGAAAAAAGCTGATAAAACTCATTGTGTGCATGATAAAAAAGGAGAGATTTCTCTCCCCTTTTCTTCACCATATATTTTAGCCCAGAAGCAAGGAGGGGCGGAATGCAGTCATCTGTGTTATCAGAGCATGCTCTGAAGCAAGCCGTTCCTCCATTTTAACTTCTAGGAGTATTTCTATCAGAGAATATTTATGTCATATCCATCCTGCTGTTCATCTCATATATAAGGTAATTTTTCTTCTGCTTCCCAGCTTTGGGCAAATGAACTGCGTGGTTTGGTGGAACTGAAGAAATCGTATACTTCATGCAGTTCATTTCAGCTCCAAGGATGTGTTTTTGAGACCCTCTCTACACTGTACAGAAGAACTTCCCAGTTTTTCCCTGGTCCAGAAACGGCATAAGTAGGGGAAAAAAATGGGCAAAAATTGTTTCTCCTCCTACTCCCAGAATGATGTCAGAAACTGATCATGAACCCTACTTCTTATGATTATGCAATGACTATTATTTTTATTCAATAATTTACAGATTTTCCCAGGTCAAAAGAGGCTATTTCACCAGCTAGTTCTTCATTCAAATCCAGAATAACCTTTGTAGTTGGGGGACTATTCATATTGAATTCACCCCCTCTTCCTGTTCCACATTCAAAAAGCACAGCTCAGAGATAAAGGAGTTCCAGAGCCATTGGAAATGCTTTTGCATCTCAATGTAATTGAAATGTATCAGACACTCATGCAGGCAGGCAGGGAGTGAACCTTTTCAAGCACTAACTCAGCAGCAGAACTCAGCTGCTCTTTATTCTGTTGTCCCAGGATCACTACTTTTTCACATCCTGGTGCAATGAGTTTCATAGTTTATGTGGCTTTGGGTAAAAAAATCACATATCCTCAAAGACATTTATTTTCCAGTGAATAATTCTGGCATATTTCTGGTTTTAAAGCCTTTTTATTTCATGGATTCTGTTTGTTGCCCTTTCTCTCTCCTTTTTTTAAATCACTCTAGACAGTTTTTACATATACTTAATTTCAACTCTGGAACTATAGCATTCTACTGTATCCCCTTATTTTCTGGTCTTCTAAACTCATCTTTCATTACGTGATACTTATTTCAGGCCATATCTTGCCACCCTCATTCCCAAAAAAGCCTTATCTCCACAGTTAAAGGACAGGACATTAATAGAGCTTTACCACCTTCTTATACTATTAGCCCTATTTGTTTTGAATGACAGCTTGTTGATGCTTGCTAATAAGATGTGTATCAACAAGGGATACTCTACATGTGATGGATTCACATGTGTAATACTATATAGTATTTGGGAAAGCATCAAAAGCACTTTTGCTCCTTGTCTGTTAATTTTTCACCACAGCTGAACTAGGCTTTCAGGTTACATTATCAAGTATTGTTTGGAGAAGTTTCCTTACAAAACTCCCTGAAGAGGTAGGAGCTGCTCATAAATTAAACAGTCATATTTATAGCGCATTGATTCCTCTTGATTTTTACCTACTGCAGACAAGCTATATTTTGCTTGGAAGAAGTGAAAATTGCCCAACATTTAGGTTTATTTTATTCATCTGTAGCACTAAGACTTACTAATGATGGCAAATAGTGGAGAAAAATGTTAGCCTGTTTCCTTCAAAGAAAGAGAAACATAAAGAATAGCTCCCTTGCTTGTCAGAAACAGCTGAAAGAAGGAAGAAATCTCTCCTGGCTAGTGAGTAAACTTCTGTTTATTCAAGAGCATGGAGAAACACAAAACTGACTCTTCCCCATTTTTACTAGTTCTGCTTTCAAATTTCCATAGGCCAATTCAATATAATTTTGTTTTTGTTTTTGTTTTTTTTCTTTTTTTTTTTTTCCTCGAATTTATTTTTCCTCAGAGGGGGTGCAAGGTATAAAATGAAATTGTGGGTTTTTAGGTTTTAGAGAGTCTGTAGAAACTTGGGCACAAGTTCAAGTTACTGTGGCTTAAAAAAAATCCTTTATTTAGCTGAACTACAGTAATCCTGGAAGCAAGGTAGCTCCACATTCTTCTGTTGTAGGTGACACAAAGTCAAACACTCATGTATTAAACTTGGATCTAGGGCATGAACAATCTTTGTGATCTATATTTATATCACATCTAGTGTAATAATGCTATAGATCATGAATCTTATTTCATATGCCCACATGATGCAAAAAACCATAATGGTAATAGTATCATCTCTGCTCCTGTTTAGAGCTTGTCTTTTGCATTGATATTTCTCCTTCCTATAAGTACTCCATGGAGAGAAATGCACTTTGATGTCAAAACAAGAACATCTTATGGGTTCCTACATTTTGCAATGATTCAAATCTCCTGCATTAGGCTTGCCCCCTTGCTGTGTTCAGCATCTGTGTACACAGACATACACTAAATGGTTCCCCAGAGCCTCTCTGGGTAAGATCCAACACAAGCACAATGTTGATTCTGCAGGTCTTGAAGAGCAAGACTGGCACTGTATTATGGAAAGCATACAGTCCTGATTTGTCAGGGCTCTGATGTTTTCCTCTTTCCCTCTCTCTCTACCTCTCATGCCCAGATGTTATGCTCATTGCTGTTTTAGTCTTCACAGCCCTGTTTTCTCTCCTTCTACTGCTGTGTAGTGCCTATAATGCTTCAGAGACAATGGTTGACTTGAGTTTTTCTGTTTGTTTTTCTCAATGACTTTTATAATGGTTTCTCTTTCTTAAATGTTTAAAGTTCTTCATAAGCCTTTATATGAAAAGAAATAAGGGGTATGTGCTGACTCTATGTCTCCATCACCATTTGACCATCACCTACAGCCTGAATGAAAAAGAGAATTTGACA
Organism: Forpus xanthops; assembly: GCA_032466535.1. Classification (NCBI taxonomy): domain Eukaryota; kingdom Metazoa; phylum Chordata; class Aves; order Psittaciformes; family Psittacidae; genus Forpus; species Forpus xanthops. The sequence continues at coordinate 63,212 of JASSUY010037209.1, forward strand.
CAAAAGCAGGAACCAGAGTCTGACTTCTTTGCTCTGGAATGGGAATTAAAGTGATAAGGGAAAATAATGAAAGTAAAGGCAGAAAAGAAAGGAATGATCACTTCATATTTAACTTCTCCAGATGGTGTGGCCAGGCTGCATCAGCGTCTGCAATCTCCCTTTTCTGAGTTTTTGTCCCTGTTCTAGTATAGAGCTGCCCTATTTCCTGCTGAACCCTTTTCTGCCTGTCAGCAATCCTCAAGGGATGTTCTGCCAGATAAGTATTAATAAAACTCACAGCTGATCCACATGCATTCTTTTTATTTTTTTATTTTCTTCCAGGCTCTGCTAACATGTTTCCAGCCCTGGGGTTAGGAAAGAATGGCACAGGAGTTACTCAGATACTTAATGGCAATTTCCTGGTTCAAGTACACTTAGTATGGAATTAATCTAATTAAATGCTGAAACCTGCAAATGCATCTATTCTGCAAATGAGCAAGTCAGCTTGCTCATTTGTAGCTCTGAATATCTGAGAAATAGACTTAAGATATAATTCAGTTAATCCTCAAAGTTAATCAAAAGATTATATCTTTTTTCCTCTATGGACATATATGGGAGTAAGGGTGATCAACTCAGTTACAAATATTTACACTGTAGTCATCTACATTTTATGAGACAAATTCTACCTCAAGCATCTGGCTCTGTTATACTGTCTAAGTCATGCTGAATGTTGTGATTGCCTGAAAAAATATGGACTGTGATTTTTTTAATGGGATGTTTTGATATATAGGTCTTCATGCCATCCATGTACTTGACTGTATCTACTTAGGCCTCTGTGACCTCAAAAGACAGGTGGGTGTTCAGCAGCCTGCACATTCATGCTTTCCACATGCACTCACTGGCACAGAGAATCTTCCAGCTGTCTTCTGCTTGCTGGTAAGCTTCTATCTCACCTGACAATAACTCCAAGGGCCATGCACATTTTTCGGGCTTGATCTGGGATGCACTATCCAGTTTTACCTGATATTGTTCAGGGTCACAGCTGGGCAGTATGCTACTCAGAGAAATCCCATGATAGAAAGAGCCCTCCTGATAAAGTGTAGAACTTTTCTCCACTTGTAGGTTGGCATGATAGGCTTTTCCCAGCCTGTTACCTGTCTTGCTTTCCACAGTTGGAACTTTATATTCCTGACTTGAGCTGTGAATTTGGTGCTCTCTCAAATGGTGGGGGAGTTCCTTGAGTGCTCTGTGAATTTATTCCTCTGATTTAATATTTATAGTGCCTCAAATGCACTAGTATGGAATGAGGCAATGTATGATAGTAGTGAACACAGAGAACTTGAATAGAAATAGGTCTGATTAGGACTCATAGGTGATTTTGGGGTCCATGACTTGACTTACTGTCAAATTAATTTTTAACTTGTGGTCCTAGTTAGCTAGTCTCACTTCTCCTGTCCTTCCTCTGAAAAATGTTGAAAGGCAGTGGCATTGCCAGGCAAGTCAAGAAATTAAAATGAAATATGTGTCTGTTTATAATCAATAGAACAAAATAAGTACTTAAAAGGCACTTAGAAGTATGTACAGGACTTAAAATTGTGTTATTTTAGAATCCATCTTACATTGAGAAGACTGTAACAAGTGCCTGTTTTGCTCCCATTGCCTATTAAAGTACTCATTACAGAGGTCTGAGGTTAGGCGGTGAGACTTTCCAACCCTAACTATTCTATAAATCTATGATTCTATGTATACTGTGAATAACAATGTAGCAGTAGTAAAATGAAAAAAATCATCATAATCCAGACATAAATTAAGCTGCAGGCTCTATACAGAATCTTGTTTTCATATGGAGCAGATGCTAAAAGGATGTTGCTACTGTGAATTCAGCTCCATTAGTGAAGCTGAAGACCTGGAAGTAAATTGTCATTTAAAAAGTTCAGTATCAGGTTTTTTGTCCTATCACCACAGATCCCAGTAAAGAATCCCTCCTCAGCATCCTCATAGGTCCCCTTCAGATACTGGAAGGCTGCTATGAGGTCTCCACAAAGCATTCTCTTCTTCAGGCTTAACAGCCCAAACTTTCTCAGCCTATATTCATATGGGAGATGCTCCAGTCCCCTGATCATCCTCGTAGCTCTCCTCTGGACTTGTTCCAACAATTCCATGTCCTTTTTATGTTGAGGACATGAGAACTGCACACAATACTCCAAGTGAGGTCTCATAAGAGCAGAGTAGAAGATCACCTCCCTTGACCTGCTGGTCACAGTCCTCTTGATGCAGCCCAGGATAAGGTTGGCTTTCTGGGCTGCAAGTGCACACTGCTGGCTCATGTTCTTTTTCTCATCAACCAACACCCCCAAGTCCTTCTCTGCAGGGCTGCGCTCAATCTCTGCCCAACCTGTAGCTGTGCCTGAAATTGCTCTGACCCAGGTGTAGGACCTTGCGCTTGTCATAGTTGAACTTCATCAGATTAGCATCAGACCAATTCAGAAGCATATCAAGGTCCTCTGGATGGTATTCCTTCCCTCCAACATATCACCTGAATCACACAGCTTGGTGTCATCGGCAAACTTGCTGAGGACACACTCAATCCCACTGTCCATGTCACTGACAAAGATATTGAACAAGACCGGTCCCAACACCAGTCCCTGAGGGACACCACTCATTACTGGACTCCAGCTGGACATTCAGCCACTTAGGACAACTTTTTGTGTGCTGCCATCCAGCCAGTTCTTTATCCACAGAGTGGTCCACCTATCAAATTGATGACTCTCCCATTTAGGAGGCCACCAGATTGGTCAGGCAGGATATCCCTTTAGTGAAGTCATGCTGGCTGTCACCAAGCACCTTGTTTTTCATGTGCCTTAGCATGCCTTCCAGGAGAATCCACTCCAAGATTTTGCCAGGCACAGAGGTGAGGCTGACTGGCCTGTAGTTCTCTGGCTCATCCATTTTCCCCTTCTTGAAACTGGGGGCTACATTTCCCTTTTCCAGCCATCAGGAATTTCACCTGAATGCTGTGATTTTTCAAATATGATGGACAGTGGCTTAGCAACTTCATTTGCCAGCTCCTTCAGGACCTACGGATGAATTTCATCAGGTCCCATGGATAGGTTCAGTTTCCTAAGGCAGTTTCAAACCAGATCCCCTCCTACAGTGATCCCGGGTCTTCATTCTCACTGCCCTAGCATCTGCCTTCCAAGACTTGGGGGGTGAGGTCAGAGCATTTGCCAGTGAAAACCGAGGCAAAGAAGTCATTAAAAATCTCAGCTCTCTCCAAATCCAAGG